>WOGR01001260.1:0-20544 GCA_015342045.1 Leptinotarsa lineolata | reverse complement strand
GAGTTCTTGGAAAACAAAGACAAAAAATTGCACGACAACCTCATCACTTCAAAGAATGATATTGCGTACCTGACAGACCTTTATAAATTATTTAATGATGTCAATCTCCAACTTTAAGGTGACAACTTAAATTTGATTAAAACAAAAAATGTCATTGCTGCTTTTGTAGCCAAATTGCTCTTATACAAGAATAATATCGGCAGACTTGAGTTTCGCAATTTCCCTAATTTGTCAGCAGTATCCTTCAACAACGACGACTTGCTTGTTTACTGCCAACATTTGGAGAACCTCCACAGTGATTTCGCAGAACGTTCCAGGACATTTTAAAATTGGAAATACCGAACTGGGTGTTGGATCCTTTTTCAAATGTCAACACAGTAGGATCACCCCAGCTGGAAGAAGAACTCATAGAACTGATAAAGAACGAGGAAATAAAAACAAAATTCAGAAATGGATACCAAGAATTTTGTCTACAAAAGCCAATCCCGCAATTGTACCCTGGATTGTGGCCCATCGTTCAACGATTTTTGATAGCATTCCCATCATCGTATTTGTGTGAACGTGGATTTAGTGCTGTGAAAACGACACTAACTAAAAAGGGAAATCGGTTGCAGATAACCGAACGCGGTGACTTACGGCTGTTTTTGAGTAAATTCGAGCCTGATATTAACAAACTTGTCAAAAATCATCGAATGCATCCTTAACATTAGATTAGCTTTAAAATTCAAATTTTTGTTTTAATAACATGAATTAAAGTTTTCCTAATATTACAAAATGGTGTTTTACATTACCCTCATCAAAAAGTCTTATTTTCACATGACACACATAATTTAATTATTAAAATAATGACTGCGATTGTGATTCTTAAGATGTAGTAAAGTAAAAAAATTTGGGGGCCGCTAGAAAATAATTAATTCTCGAAGTGGGCGGTAGACAAAATAAGTTTGAGAACCTCTGATTTATATGGTACAACCAAGAGGATTTCAGAAATCACCAATAGCGCTTGTAAGCTGAATCGCAGTTTACATGGACTGAAACAAGCTTCAGAGTGTTGGAATAAATAATTTGTAGATTTTCTAAAAACATCCCAGCCAAGCGGACCCATACGTATTCACGAAAAATATTGATTTTGGCCTCATCGTTTATGCTGGTTTGCCGCTAGCTCTGATAAGAATGAAACGGCTCGACCTCAATCAATCAGTTGTATTCATGCAGATCTAAGCTATTTTCCATATGAAGAAAACTAGCTTAAATCAATCAAAAAACTCTATGTACCATTTCGAAATAAACTGAATGGAAAGAAAACATGGTACTTCGTATATGCCTAAACACTAAACATGCAATAAAAGTATGACCTGGTAATAGTAGACTCTGATCATATTATTATCCTCTAAAAATGTTTCACCATGGAAAATTTCGAAAGAGAGTAAATTGGAACGAAATTAAAAGTGTATATAAAGTATGAAAACATTCATTAATAAAAAATTCTCAAAATATAATTTGAAATATGTGAGGTAGTTCCAGAGGTATTCAGTGGTATTTTTAAAAATAAATGTATTATAATTTGTGCAGGTGTCTATGAAATGTGAAGTTTCATTTCTGATGTAATTTCAAATTCAAGTAGCCTTTCGTTTAATTCCTTTTCCTTTTTTTGTTTCATTTTTTCCCTTCGATTCTTTTGGCTCCTTAGGTATAATAGCAGCTTTTGTTTTGGAATCTCCCAAAATTTTGCGCCCAAATCTTGCACAATAAGCATCCATATTATATTTACGCCTCAAACTATAATCGACCATGTAACGAATTTTCCCAAATATTTCTCGTTCCCTCCATCCCTGGTCATGAACACCACATATCGACCACATAACACCTAAGGAGAAAATGAATATCTTGAAATATAAAAAATACATAAAAAAAAACTTCCAAACAGGCACTAGACCCAATTTTAGGACACAGTATACAATTTTGTGATGAGAGAGTTAAATATAGGAAATATATACATATCATAATAGTAATACATTCATGGAATATTTAGAAGAAAAAAAGACAAAAAAAATATATTTCGAGTAAGTGTTTGATTATTTGCAAACTTAATACACACTTTTGGGATGGAGGTGTTGAATATACGAAATATACATATATCGTAACAATAATACCTTCATGGAATAAAAAACAAATTTCAAATAGGTACTTTTTGCTTCCCAAACAATGCTTTTTATCCCTTTTTTGAATATATTCAAAGGTGTTGAATATACATCTACTTTCTGACAGACTTTATAGCACATTGCAAATAAGGGAGATTTGAATAACATTGTTCTCGGTGTTGTTAGGTAAAAACATTGTTCAGTTCTACCACTGATTCTTGGCACATTAAACTCTAGTTGAGAGGTTTCATTAACTACAAATTTCAGTAAATGTAACAATGAACATTTGCCAAATAAGTACCTATATGACTTTAAATGTTTTTTCCACGGCAGATAACCATGTTCTGCAGCAGGTCTATTTCCTAATTGAGATGAAAAAATGTAAAGGAATGTTCACGAGCTAATTTTATGGGAAAAGAGTCCAGATATGCACTGTTTACCAGTGTTAAACTCTTTAACAAATTTTTTTTTGACTAATTTGAATATCTCTCATCCGATTTTAGTTAAATTTCAGTAATGAGAGGTTCATTTAGCCTTAATTACATACAAATTATCGGGTCCAGACGCGGCTCGGGACACCCAACACTACTGACAAAAAATGTACACCACTGACGTTTCTTGTAACATTTAATTTTTGTGTTGGGTTGAACTTCTGAAAATATCAAATCTCAAGTATTATTTTTATTCTGGAGTGGCGTATGTGATACATATTTTATTAATAGTATTTGAAACGTTTTTGGGCTCCTCTGAAATCATTATGTACTTAGGGATTTCAGGGATCCTGTATCCTAATTTGAAATATAATTATTCAAATAAAATTTCATTCAGTGCATTAAATATAAGTTACAACAAAATAAAGGAATAAAAAATTAACTAAAACCAACAAAAAATCAAATTCGATTAAAAGAAATTCCATACAATGCCAGAATTGAACCAATGCTGAACCGCAGCAATCTCATCCCACAATGGGGGGTTATTTAGATCGGATCGTATCGCTTCGCCTGTAGAACAGCAAATAAGGAACTCGCCTTCCCTGGAGCTTCAGCATGTATTCTTTCATTATAGTCTTAACTGAAGAATCGTCGTACCTGAGCCAGCAGTTGTAGCCGACGTAAAAGGCATCGGTCATATAGTGTTCAATGTTGACATCTATGCCATCTTCAGAAGCAATATGGGGATAACGGGAAGTTTGCAGAGCATTATTTGCTTCCACGCTTCCACGTGCTCGTTAGTTTTCAACGAAGAAATGTTCTTGGGGACGAGTACCTCAAGCGCTTCCCTAAGAGTAAATAAATGACTTTATTACCTCACTGAAGCATCCCATACGAGAATAATAAGTTTGATTAATTTGAAGGAATTTTGAAGGTCTGGCTTGAGGTAAGATATGTTGACTTTACCTCTATTCTTTACGTCTTGTATCGAATGTTTACTTTGGTTATTGGTTTTTCTGATCTTTTAATTCCCATCAATAAAAATATTTGATAAGTCATCTCATTTGTTGAGTGACCCTTTTTCAATGTCAATGGCTTCTTCTATTTGCCAGATTCGGAAATGGTGGGCTGGAAATTTATTATATGTCCCTCTATAGATAATGTTGGAAGAAGGCAGTGGTTGTTTGCTTTATTCCCATGTTATTCTCGTTCTCTTGGACTCCGGTTTATATTCTGTTAGTCTGACCAATATATTGTTTCTTGCAGTTCCCATAAGCGATGCTGTATTCACCTCATTCTTCATGGGACGTAATGTAATGAATAACGAGCGATAATCCGTCTAAGATGGATCATCAAGACTTTGAAGATAACACAAGGAATGAACCTTTTTTTTCCAAATAGAATACTCCAGAAGTTATAGTGAAATGTATGTCAAAAAATGGGATCATATCTCCTACTCGATCAAATAGAATGAGGAAATTCTCATCCATATATTGTATTTTCATTTTGTCTTCATAAGTTTACCGAACGGCGTTTTTTCTATACATGGGTTCACAAAATTCGGGATCACTCTTTCTCAGTTTTTTTCAAATGGAACACCCTGTACATAGGGCCATCCTAGAAAAGTCCACACTATGAACTTTTACAAAATGTAGGGATTGACTACTTTATTTCCTTTGGAAATGTATCTTATTTTTGAGGGAAGTTTGAAAAAGTCATTCTACAATTTCTCATTGAACTTCAATTATCTTCATCTTATACTAGAGCAGAAAACTTAATCAACAATCTATTTCCCTTCATAATTTCGTTGGCTTCTCGCAGTACGCCAATCCCTTAACAAGATAATAGAAATCTAAGGAAATTATGAATGGGGACATTACTACTGCAGAAATGTATCAGTTGCAATTCTAAACAGTTCACACAATCATTGATAATTTTCGTTGTCATTTTTCCAAGTTTAGTTAATCCTTGTGCTTTACACTTTCTCTGTTTCCTGAAACATCTCTTGAAAAATTTATAATCGTATAT
This sequence comes from Leptinotarsa lineolata, assembly GCA_015342045.1. Taxonomy (NCBI): domain Eukaryota; kingdom Metazoa; phylum Arthropoda; class Insecta; order Coleoptera; family Chrysomelidae; genus Leptinotarsa; species Leptinotarsa lineolata. Next base: position 15,944 of record WOGR01001260.1, on the reverse strand, counting down.
TCATTGTATCAGGATATCGTACAGCATATTATTCTACTGGCAGAGAGCAGCTTATGTAACATCTACTCGGAATGTCGATCATTTCAGTTATATCAAATCACCCTTGGAACATTTGAATATTATAGGAATTGTCAACAAACTTGACATTTAATTATTCAGCCAGTGAATTCATAGTTGAAATCTACTATTTTTTTTCCTCGAAATGAAATTGTCTACCGATGATATGATTTACATTTTGGGTGAATGTGACAGAAATTGTTTATTAGCCAGTAGAATGACGAGTCCTGATTTAAAAGTAATGGCATGGTAAATAGACATAATATGCACTACTATTCAACAGAAAACCCCCATTGGATGAGAGAAATCGATAACCAAAACAGATGGTCGAAAAATGTTTGGGGGCATAGTTGGGGATCACTTCATAGGACCATATTTCTTTGATGGGCCTCTGAATGAAGAAATTTATAAATATTCCCTCGGAAATGATTTATCAAATTTATTGGAGGATGTACCGATTGACGCAAGTCATATGTTATATTACCAACATGATGGCGCGCCTCCCCGCAACCAAAATTGGGTAAGGAGGTTTTTGAACTGGTGGCCGAGGAATGAATGGATTGGATGAAATAAACCTATTTACTGGCCAGCATGATCCCCAGACCTCACGTCCATAGATTTCTATCTAGTTTCATGCAAAAGTGGAAGTCTTTTTTTTTCATTTACTGGTCTTCTTTTAGGTAAGAAAACTTATATATCTTCAAATATTCCTGAAACTTCTAAATGAATACTAACATCATTAGAACATAATTCAATTCAAACATTCCATTTTTTATGTACAATTGTGTAAGACGAATGTCTTCTTTTAGTGTGGAGCTGAATTGCGAGTTTAGACAACTGTTGTAGATAATGAAAAGACAACACATTGTTTCTCATTTTCTTTGCCAGCCTTTCCCACCTTTAATAATAAAACCCTGAGATTGCCTGTTTTGGCTCAAAAACCTCTAATGTACCAAAAAAATTTGGTGGAGCCCAAGAACTTTTTAAATACTATTAATAAAAAATGTATCTCATAAGCCACTGAAGAATAAAAATTATGCATATGATTTGGTTTTTATTTATGATTTTAAGACGAAGTGATTAAAGAAAAAATAAAAACAATGAGATCTACGAAATCAAATCAAGGGATAAAAAAGAATTTGGTCATTTCATATGCACCCCTCCGAAATATATTTACCATACTCACCTACATATCCGTTAGGATCTGTACCATCTAGACAAAATGTATCATTCAGCCATAACCCATATTCGATGGCTTGTTCCGGAGATGCCGTCCACTCCAAGATTTTTTTACACCAGTACATTCTCATATAGTTATGGATTTTACCTTCATGATGTGCCTGGAGTTGTGCCGCATTCCACATTTCATCATGTGTTTCAGCTTTCTCTAGTTGTTCTCTTGTATATACCCATGTTCTTTTGTCTTTTCTACAAATATTATTTAGAGAAGTACATGACTCATTTTAACACCAATGAAAATAGTTATAAAAGTTTGATGATCACTGCTTAAATATACTAGTGAACAGTAATCAATCCAAATGAATTTAATGAGAGGAATATTTTTTCGATTGAGAATGGAATTTTCTAAGCGACCTCAACATTTCGACAAGAATTATTAATTTCAATTGTTTTGAGTAAATAATCCCGAGATATTTATATCTTAAAATAATTTCAATTATGAAACTTGAAATTTTATTTCTTCATTCCTTGAATAATTTCAGATATGAATTCGTAATTTCAACTTCAAACTGGTAATTTCGACTTCAAACTTGTAATTTCAATTTCCAACTGTTGATTACAACTTTGAATTTGTGATTTTGATTAAATCTGAAATATTTAAGTACTTCAAATTCATAATTTCAACCTGAAAGGTTCGAAGGTGAAAATTGCTTCACAAATTTTTTGTATTTCTAAGTATGTAATTGATTTTCATACACCTTCACTTTAAATTCTTTACTCTATACAAATCATGAAAACATTGTATTCATTATATACTGGCGATGAGCAAATAACCTAAATACAGGTATTGAATATTGAAATCGTATTTGGCCTGTCCAGTGAAAATCTTATAATAAAGTGTTATTTGAATTGGTCTGGGACTTTCTGAAATATAGAAAGCTCGACAAAAATCGCAGAAAAGATAAACTATTTATCCATGAGGCATGATATATTGAATAAAATAACAAATACATCTTGGAAATCATTCTTTTTCATCTTTTCAGTCACTTTCATTTCCCACATAAACAAAATACGTCAAAAATACCGTCAGAGCAGAGTATACTATGAAAAATCACCAGATATTTCATACCATATTGTCTATAAATTCAAATTTGCATCGCAAAGTCAAAATTACAGTTGTGAAGGATAAATTACATGTTCAAAGTCAAAATAATGATTTCAAAGTTATAATTACAAGTTCAAAGTTGAAATTATGAGTTGAAAGTCAAAATTACGAGTTCGATATCGAATTCTCAAGTTTGGAGCCCAAATTATGAGTTTAAAGTCGAAATTATTCAAGAAACCAAGAATAAAATAAGTGACTACTTTGCTCTTTCATCAGAATCAATGAATACTTTTCACTTACGAATGAAGTTTTAGTGTCTCCTTTGCCCAGTTAGCTGCTCCATTGATATTGTCATAATTGCTGTTGAAGAAACAATAGTTATCTGTTAATTCTCTACGTACTATGAGTTCTTCTAGGTATTTATCACATTGTTCTTTGTAAATCGAATCCACGCTTTTGACTTCTAGAGCACATCTTTGTGCAGAAATTTGACCTGCAAGAGTGATAAATTATTGGTAGTATAATTTTTACAGTTGACAAAAAAATAAACAAAGTAAAACAATTTCAAAAATTCACTTTTTTGCGGTGTCTTTTGAAAGTAATCTAAAACAGATTTATTGACTCTTTATGAAAATGAAATGATTATTTGAAATCATTTGGGATGACTACAAAGTCAATCGATAGTCAAGTTAGTCAAGTTCAACAAATTACTGTATAAATTATTTTGTATTATTCAATTCATTAAAACATCGATGAAAACAAATCTTCAATAAAGCATTTTATGCAATAGTAGGCAGTTCTCTTATACCAAAATTAATCCAGGGTGATAACTTTGAAGAATTATCCTTTGATGGATCATTGCTAGTGGCTCCATAGTGCCTCAGATTTTTAAGAATAAAATCAAGCAGCATAGAATACCCTGCCTCCTCTCCAGGACCATCGCCCCATTTGATTTCTGGAACATCCCATTTTGGAGTATAATGTGAGTAGGCGCTATCGAAACTTTCAATTTCATTTTTAAAGTTGAGCTTTCCTGAATACTTGTGTCTTCTAATAATGGGAAATCCTGTTAGGTATTCTGGTAGTAGCTTTGTTATCTTTGTTCTCAAAAATTTTGCCATTCCTTCCTGTTTATCTGATGCTTTCCACACTGGTACGATGTTGTGAGCGTCTACCTATAATTTTTGTGAGAATATTGAATTCTATTGAAGTTATGAGTGTTAGGATTCAGACATTTCAGAAAAATGTTCAGATTAAAAATTGTTGATGTAATTGTTGAGAAATGAGTTAATTTGTGTGAAGCTGAACATTATTCGTCATAACTAGTTGTAGAATATCCATATAAATATTTATTACCATTCTGAGCTTTGGGCTCATTATTTATTCAATTACAATTGATAGGTAGAATTCAGAAATGAGTTTCACGAAAACACGTTTCCCACATCAGAACAACAACATTGTCATGGCCACAGAACAAATGAGAAAAGCTTGAAATTGTTGAGAACGGTATATAAAAATGAAATTTTAGAAGCCTTTGAAAGTTTAGGAATAGAAAATTGTAGAAACCCATATATCTGTAAATATGAGAAAAACATTCAAATGAAAACCAGAGCAGAATTGTCTTTCCTTCTAGGAAAGTTTCAGATTTAGAACTTCGTGTATGTAAAAGTAGACACGCTATTGAGAAAAGACATAACAGATGCGAACAAATTTTGAAGATTCTATTAACATGTTTTTGATGTTACTATCTTCATTCGGGTTTGAAGGCCGTCGTAGTTTGGAACTGAATCCTGCAGGATGGCTTTCAAACCCGAATTAAGATAGTAACACTGAAAATCTCAGCCGCGAAATAATATTTATTGTGATAGCTTGTATTCGTTACCTAATTCCAAATTTATATGGTAGTGACTACTTTTTAAGATACCCAATATTTCATTGGTACTTATAATTATTCTGCAAGAGACTAAACAATGGGCTGTTTGGAATCGGACCTTTATCGCTGTTCATAACAAATCTTTCTATTTCTGAACTTTCAAGAGCCTGTTGTCATATATTCGTCTTCACAATTTCAAGCATTTCTCATTCATTCTGTGGACATTCTCCGAGATGTTGAGCAACTTTAGACTTGTTTGGTCTAAATGAAAACCGAATATGTCAAACATGTTACTTAAAACTTATATATATTTCAGTTAGTCATAGATTAGATTATTGGGGGAGCTGGCCTGTGATCTGGTTCATTGCGACCTTTTGAGATATGTTGTGATGCTTCTTGGTTATCAGAGCTCTTCATCTAACTTGATCTCTTTGATGAGACTCCATAGCCATAATATTGGCTCCTACATTAGCTTCTGGTTTCTCATCATTGCACCTCCCATGTCTTAACATTGCTAATACTTCACATTCACATACAAGTTTTTTGAGCCGACAATGTCTTCCTAGTAGGCCTACCACTACCGTTACAACCTTGCGATTGTAGGTTAGCAGGTACTTCTGCATAAACTTTTTCGCCTACCCCAATCTTGGGAGCTTGTTCCACCAGTTTTGCGATTTGATTTGCATCCACGAATTGAGAGACATTTCGTCTTTACCAGCCTGCAGAAGGGTTTGGACCTATCAGTAGATACCTCTCACAGGCTAAGGCATCAGTCTCCTCACTTGACCATCGCGTCCGGGTATCTAGGCTAGGGTAACCCTATTGTAGGAATGAAGCTCATTGAATGTGCTGTGGCAGCTTCCTACAAGTTGAGTAAAGACTTTGCAGGAGATAAGCGCCTCAATTGCCGCCTGGCTGTTAGAGAAAATGGCAATGATTCTGTTTTCAAACTTATGCCTGAGCAATTCTCCTACGTGGTGTTCGATGAAGGCAGCTTCTGCCTGAAACACTGGTGCATTCTGTCCACGGCTAAATGTGATTTTCGACTACGCTCTGCCTCCGTATATATCGGCTCTCCAGTTAGTAATAAGTTGGATAATGTATTCATACAAATCAATTGACTGCTACTGTGGATATCAAAAATTTCCTTTATTGCTTTATTCAGTCGCAACTTATTTCATAAATCCTAGACTTTTTTTTCTGGCATACTATCAAAAATTTAGACCAATCCACTGATATATCTTGGTTCATATGAAAGGACTATACACTTTGGAATCTCCACCTTTCTGAAAAGTCGATGATTTATGAAGGCACTCTGGATTTTCGTGACCTAATTATTGTGGAGGATACTCGTTACTTTCAGCTATTTCCTCAATAAATTTTTGTCGGTGTCATATCTTTCTTTGCTTGAGTAAGACGTGTCATCATCAGATATATCTGAAAGCTGATCTTTCAAATTTTTCCCTCGAATTATTATTACTTGAATTTGAACTAAGAAAAATGAATCTCCAGAGAAAATTCTTCTTAAATTGAAAATGGAATCTTCATTTCAAACCTCATCAAATGTGTTCCAATTGGTAATAGCAGATGTTTTTATATTCTTCCTCAAATCGACTTAGTGACTTCTTGAAAATTTTACTAAACAACATAGGTCAAAAAACAAGAGCTTGCCTCAACATTGTCAGCAGTATTTCACAATGCCTATCAAATTCACTTTGCACCTGGTGAAATATTTAAAGGGTAGGTAGAAAAAAAATAGGGTTAGTAAGAGTAAGTGAGTATAAATTGATGTATGTAGTCGTTACTACGTGGTAAGAGATCATCATGAAGAATGAGAAATGAAAATTTTCTATTTTTTACCACTTTTATTCGTAACTGAAGTTACTGCAGTTTCGTCGTATAAGGACATTTTCAAACATAGAAAATTTTCATTTCTCATTTTTCAGTAAGTGAGTAGTTTTTAAATGTTATTACCTGAACTACTGGTACATCATCAGGTAGATGCTCTAAAAGAGTTTCTTGTAATTTCTTAGGGTGTTTCAAGGGACTAAAATCACAGATGACACCTCCTATGTTATTATCCACAACTGCTTTTGCCAAATCTTTTGGCGCACTGTTCAATAAATAAAATTCAATGTTCAGAGATTCACACTCCTTCCTAAGTAACTTCAAACCTACGGAAGATTAATGTATGAGTAGTAACTTAGATAACTTGTCCGGTGAGTGCTGGAAAATATATGATACAACAATATGATACAATTTGACATTAGTTTACTCTTTTCAGTTTATAGATTTAACTTCAGATGACTGAACTTTCCCTAGGTATCAGAATGATTCCAAGTTTTGTTTTGAATACAAAATGGTCTTTCATTATAGTTTGAGTAAAAGTGACAGAAGTCAACAGTTACAAATTAAAAGAGATGTACCACACGGATCCGTTTTGGGTCCTTTGCTCTTTCTGATCTACTTCAATGATATGCCCATCAACAAAAACTATAAAAACATCACCTCAATTCTATTTGCTGATGGTACAACAATTGGTGTGAGAATTGTCAAAGGGGAAGATCCCAAAGCAATCTATGAAAGAATTCTAAATCAAGTTAAATCCTGGTTCAAAAGTAATGATCTGTTTCTTACTGAGAGCAAAACTGTATTCTTTAAATATAATACTTATGTAAAAACAACAGTAGCAAACACTATGGCACTGTCAAATTTCTGAGAAGATATAAATGCTTTATGTAAAAAATCGACAGCAGTTTTTGCTACAAAAAAATAAGAGATGTAGTTGGCCAACAAGCAAGCCTTCACTGCGCATTACTCCCTGTTCCATCAACTGATTTTTTATGGAGTGTTGTCCTGGGGTGACACAGCTCAAATGCATTTAATGATATTTATTCTTCAAAATGCAGCTGTAACAAGCATTACAAAAGCTAAGTGGGACGTGTCCATGAATTTATATTTCAATAGGAGTGAATAAATATTATTAAGGTCTATTGAATTAGTCATGTACTTCTGTTGATGTTTGTGAAAAGTTGTAATAGACAATAAAATAGACAACAGGTAATGAAGAGTAACCATAAAAAATCCTTCCTTTATGTTAGTTCTGAAAATCTTTAGATGACATAAACTTCCTATTGCTTTCATCGATATCTGAACATAAAGATTTTTTATTTCCCTATTCTTTGGACTGAAATTCAAAGGCAATGTATTCAAATACTTGTTTTCCATTAGAAAAATTTTTTCAGAGCAAAACAAATTTCCGGTTTGATCAGTCCTCAAAATTAGAATATGAAAAGCATTTATCCACAAAATCTAAATATTTGATATGCACAAACAAACCTTCCACTAAAAATTTAAAATGCCGCATTGTGGGATACTGTTGATGAGCATCTTTCACGGTAAAGCAAACAAAAAGAGGTACTTTTTGTTTAATTGCCAGTCTTTGTGCAAATACCATGGCCCAGTTATCTTGAATTCTACAGTCTCTGTACATCCAGTACAATATACCATTAGACTTGTCCTTAACGGTTTCATTATCAGTTAAAACTCGACAGCGAGTTTTGTTGAAGTCAAATTCATCTGTTCCACCCTGTGATTCTCTCGATTCTACAATATTTTTGAGGAAAAGTTCTTTTGTTAACTTTTCAAGTACAACTTTTCCAGAGGAGCTTCTTGGTTTCAATGATGCCATACTTAGATTCGATAGAATAATATCTACACAAAAAATTATAAACTGAAACTAACAATATTTATTCTTGATTTTTCCTTCCCAAAATGAATATAAGGATTTATTATTTCCTCAAGTTTAGCACCGTTACTTATAACCCCTTAACCACAATTGACAGTAGACAGTAGTCGACTTGACAGCTTGGCCACAGTAGTAGTCTCACTCTCGTCGGAATCTTCGATATTTGTCTGACAGCATAGACGGCACAGATTAATCTGTGCTCACAGTTTAATTTTTTTGATGTCTCTAGTGGATTTGTCAGCGTTTGACATTTTATTCACTGCTCAACAAGTAAATAATAAATATAAACTGCTCAACAGCAAAACAAATTCCATGAAAAATTAAATGGGTGTTTTGTAGTAATGTAGAATATTATGACACGCTTTGAATTTTTTATTCAAATTGTTCTACGTTTTTACTCGCTCCTTGTCTGTCTGGTTCAAATTTTGTAATCGATTTGATAATAAGTTATCGAAGAGCTAAAGGAACTTGCAACTTCAAACATAGCTCAGAACAGAAAATCGGAATTTTTGTTTTTTATCATTTCCTTGTGTTATTTGACAACATTGCTCAAAACCAAAACACATTTCCATTGATACCTTTTCAGCTACACGTTTTCATGTTCAGATTTACTATCCGAAGTTTCGTCATCATCAATTTTTTTTTCTGTTATGGGCAACATATTGTTTTTTTATGCAGAAAAATAGTGCTTCTCGTTCAGATTTCATTGATGCATAACTTGTTATGATTTGCTCTTCTGAAACCACATGTATTAAAAAAACTTCATGTGAGATGGTCATGACTCTATCGAAAAATTTTGTTTAACAAATATTGTGGGACACTTTAAAGAACAGAATCTATGGAGAGCAAGAATATGCCACAGTGGGTGAACTTAGACAAAATATCATAACGCAAATCAGGTCTGTCAGAAGAAGGGATATTGTTAGGGCTGTTCTTAATTTGAAACGACGAGCTCACTCATGTACTCAAGAGGAAGGCCATCATTTCGAACACTTGTAAATTTTTCTGTGCATTTTTAACAAGCTCATGATTTAATTCTTGGTTTTTGAAACGCACCGTACTCAGCCAAGTATTTGTCCAAAATAACGAATAATGTTCTGTCCGGCTGTTGTCTTTCCGGAAATAACTCAAAATAAATTTGTGTTGTTTTCGTACTATTCCTATCAAATTTATAATAAAGTTTCAACATATCTCGTTTTTCTTCATTTGAGATTGAGGACATTTCGACTGAAATATTTGTGCAAACTTATGATGTCTGATGAGTTCAGACAACTAGTGTTTATTAAACAAAATTTTTGGATGGAGTTATGACCATCTCAGATGAAGTTGTTATTTTCAATACCTGTGGTTTCAGATTGTAATCAGAATCAGAAGCAGTAGGTTTCTGTTTCAAAAAACAGAATAGAGCCCATAATAAAAAAAGTTGATGATGATTGCCAGAAGACGAAACGTCTGATAGTAAATCTGCACATGAAAACGTGTAGCTGAAAAAAGTATCAATGAAAATGTGTTTTTGATTTTGAGCTATATTGTCAAATAACGCTAATATATTTTCAAAGATATCGCAATCACTGTATGGATTTGAGACTGTATAAGACACTAGGGAAAATTGTTTAATTTTTATAGCAGGTAATTGTTTCGAGAGGGCTTTTTCTTCCAGTTTGTATCTGAAAGTAACTTTTCTATGCATGAATTACACATCTTCGTAAAGAGTTTATTTTGAAATTAATTGATTGCTTTCTTTCCTCCCACATTTTTTGTATCAAGATGAAGAAGAAGTAGAAAGCCAAAACCTTTTTTTTCCCAAACAGGTGTGAGACTTCTTGAAGCTGCATCCGAGTAAAATCCGGTTATTTTCAGATTTCAGTGGGTAAAGTCGAGTCATAGTTGTGGGTATTTTACTAATTCATCATTGGCAATACTGGTACAAATAGTTTTTTTTTGAAACGGCACCATTGCTACAGAATGACTCTGTGCCATTGTCCATTGCCACAGAATACCATTGCTGTCAATTTATTTTACGTCTTACATTTCTGGTTTCTCAGAACAATCATTTTTGGATGTGAATATTTTTAAAATAATAAAATAATGGATAGCAAGGGAACCGATACTAGTGAAAGTGATATTGAAAGTCTGTCATCAATATTCAAAAGCGGATTAGAATCTTACAATAACATAACAAATAGTGATCAACCTACTAATAGTCCAGATATGCAGGTGAGGTTTTTTGTAATTTATGGATAAGATTAATTGATAAAAGTGAACTTTTCTATTTCAGATGAGTATAAAAAGGACAATGAAAACTTTTGAAAATGCCACTAGGTTAGTGTCATTGGCTGGCATTTTTAGTAACAATGAAAGTATTGATGAAGTCTCAACAAGTGATCTCCAGTATTTTTTATTACCAGCCCTCCTGGGTTCTCTCAGTTTGAAGTTAACTTCAGGTGAACGGAAAGACATTGTGGATGTTGCTGAAATCTATTTCAAGGATTTCTTATTACGTTGCAATGCATATAATCTCAGTAATTATCAAGATAAGAAAACCAATGAAAAACCAAATAAGACAGAGTTGGAGCAACTGTTGTCAGCAGTGAATACCAGGGCAAATAAAATACAAAGGTAGGTAATGTCTAGGGTATTAACGAGTAATAATCAAGTGTTATATCCTGAATATACCAAATTCAATATGTCAGGTTGATATCTGTTTTAACAGCTCACACTAGATTTTGATAAATTTTCAATTAGACTAAACTTATTTTTGTCTCCTGATCACTAATCTTTATGTAGTTGAAACTTGCACCCGGTCTACTTTCAGTATATGTATTTTCATCTACATAAAATATAAATACTTCAAGTAAACCTACGAATGTATAGGAATGGGACTGGTGAAAACATTCTGAACATTATGAATATAATAATGAACTGTTAGAATATAATACAACTTTATTCGTCACTGAAGTTATTACAAAAAGGAGTACAGAATGTATAATTTATTGGACTCGTCACAAAATATAATGTTAATTTAGTGTTTATACACATATACTCACAAATATACCTAATTACAACATATTAGTTCAATTCTCCACAAATTCCTCTAACGAGTAAAATGCTATTGAACAAATCTGTAAATCTATTTTGATAAAGAATATCTTTATATATGTGCGAGTTTTGTGATCCAATAATTTTTCTGAAGAAAGGTTGGTTGGGTAACAGAATCAATTTTTTTCAAAAAACAATTGTTTTCATGCCGACGCTTTGAATTTAATAAAAATTTTTTTCAGGGCTCTGTAACAGTAAATTTTCATATAAACATACAACCTACAAAACATATGATTATTATCGTTTAACAGGATCAATTTTTTCTTACCCAACCAACCTTCCTTCAGAAGAATAATTGGATCACTAAATTAGTTAGCTGATTATCGTTTAATTTCTACAAGAAATAATGAATTCTTAATTAAATTATTCACTGAAAAGTAGTTTCTTCTTGTTGAAAATAACTATTTCAAAAACCATCAAACATTAGATACTATAAAAAAACATTGAAACAACCAAATTCTCGAGACAATACCAACATAAAACGACATGAAACAAATGAATGGATTTATCTGTGATTCTGATAAGTATTAATACTGCATATTTTCATTTGATAAGTGAAATCGTCAATAGTGTAAAAACAAAAGTTTAAATTTCATTTCAAACACTTCCAGAGTTGAACTTGATTTAAAATTATTTGGTAGTTTATTTAATATCATTGGTTCAGATGATCTGTATATCTTGTAGTGGAATTTGAAAGTCATTTTTGAATGTTGGGTTCTTATTAAGAATAGTAAACCTTTTATTAAAATTATATTTACATTTGGAAATGGGTACACACAATTCAGAAATGTAAATATTTAGCTGGTAGTATAGGCTTTCCAAATAATTCCCTACACCTTTTCTTTGAAATACACTAGATATAGTCTATACTATACAATCTCATACGAGAAAAAACAGATTGAGTTTTCAATAGTTCATCTTTGAAAAATGAACATATGATAATATGCATATACAGACTCCTGCAGACTGAAATCAATCTAATATTAATCTTCAAAGTAAAGACACGCCTGAAGAAGCCATTGTATGGCGAAAAAAGTGAAAATGTCGCAATAAAGTTTTTTGAATACATTATGGATTTTCATCAAGTATCGGCCGATTCCATCAAATTAATCTTGGATCATATACGTGATAGGCTAATACCTTAACCTTCACTACCACAAAAACTCCCAAGTCTTCTGATATCCTTCAATTCACATGTTATGGGTTCAACCACCATAGTGTAGAGCCAATGCATCATGTCTAGTTTCGACCCTCATGATTTTCCTTAGGTGCATCTGACTGGCATCTTAAGTACCTCCACCTTTCCTTTCACTCTAGTAATTCAAGATCACAGGTCAGCCTGGGATCTAGAATTACTAGAGGTCGTAGGCCCTCTATTTTGGACCTCTTGGTAAATACTACTACATTCTCTTTCTTTAGGCTTATGTTCAGCCCTTTTTCGTCAGTCCATCTAGTAATAATATTCATGACCTATTGCGTGATTCTCTTCACCATATTATTAAATTTGCCCTGGTTTAGGATGACTAAGTCGTCTGCATAACCCAGTTATATGTGTTCATTATGGTCCAGAAAACTCCGAACTCATCCATTACAAGGTTCCATAACAGTGAAGTCAAAAACCCCCTAGGACAACCTCTTGCTACTTGTGCCACTACTGTGTATACTTCTCAATTTTAAACACTTTCTAGCACCCTCATCATTTTTTCTGACATTAATGTGGCAAAATGTTCAAGTCATAAAATTCATTAATAGTGAGGATACATTTGATATGGGACAGTGGAATTGTTAAAGAAACTAGATATTATTCTTGATCCTTTTTCAAATGTAATTAATGTGATACTCGCATTTAGTAGCTGTAGTTAATATTGGGAGAGAGATAGTGGAGGTTTCAAAATAGACAAGTACACAACCATTATATTGTGAAACCTTGAAAAATTTCAACATGGCAATTTTTAATATTATCGACCTGTCAATGTGTGCACTATTATGTATTTTGTTTTTTTAAAATTGTCTGCATATTTGTACTGATATTTTCATTTCATTCACTTCTATTGTCTGCATACCCATTCTAATCCTTTATACCCATTCTAATCCTCTATTGTCCTGCTGTAAATGTAATGATTTTATTTGATGTAGTAAAAGTATTGTATTTTGTTTGTATGACCTTTGGATCATACATTAAAATTACAAATGGGTCACCTATTGAAAAATAGTTAGGCTGCTCCCTAGGAGCATACACAGCAGTTTGTGTTATTGATCCTAAAAAAAATCTGCAAATTTAATTCAACTTCGATTCTTGTTTTATAGAAGGAAGTAATAGTAGCAATTTCTGCATGTTAATTGTTCCTTTTGCAGGTTCAAAGAACAAAAAGAACTGAAATCTAAACTTGGTGACCTGAAAAAAAATATAGAAAATGAACATGTGGATGAGGAAATCAAACGAGAATACTTCATTACAATGATCAAACTTTTTATTCATGAAGCTATCGAAGAACTGAATAGCATTGATATGGAAAAGCCCATTTTAGAGCATATGGATAATATGAAAAAAGATGATAAAATACAGCCCAAAAGAGCTCTACCTCTTCCTCTCAAGCCAATTATTATAACAAAAGACGAAGTGCAGAAAGCAGTATTTGGGGCAGGGTATCCTTCTTTACCTACCATGACGGTAAGATTATGATGTCTTTATTTTTTAAGTCAGTCGCATGTTTGAGCTACTAGAACTAAAATAACACATGAAATAGTCACAAGAAATACTACAGATTGAATGGGGATTGTGTGATATCTATAATAAATGAAACTTGTCAAATCATGTTACCTCAGCTTACAATCTGATATATATTTTAGTTGTGATACTGCACATACTCCATGGTTTTTGCTCCAATAGCAAAGATATTTTTTTGATTAATGAAATAAATTTGTAAAAGAAAAAAGGAAAGACAAACTAAAAAATCAAAACTAAAATGAATATATGAGTTAATCAAAGAAGTCCTCTAATGTAAAATGTTTCATTTTTATTTATAATTTGCTTGAACCATTAAGGGAGAATTCAAACAATGAAATGTGAATTCACAGTATACTTCAAAACTCTTGGGATATTAACATTTTTTTGAATTAAAATTTTAGGTGAAAGAGTTTTATGATAAACGTGTGGCAGAAGGGATCTTTCCTGATCCAAACAAAAAGAAAACTGTTCCCACCAGTCTTCAAGAGGCAGCTTTAGCAGGAATGTCTCTTAATCAAGATGAAAAAGAAGAAGAGTTGAAGGACAAGTTGATAGAAGAGGATGATGAAGAGAACATTGCTAGAATGAGGGCCAAGGATGAATTCAAAGATGATCACAGGCGAGGGTGGGGTAACCGAATGAACCGAAGTTGAAATTGATCACTCTGGAAACTAACTGATTCAAGGAGCATGATCTGTGTTGAAAAAATTTCTGTGGTTATACTGAATTTGATAAAGGGGATGGATATTTTTTCAGGAATTCAGAATATTTTCTATCATGTGAAAGACCCGAATTTATCCGAGATATATACGTACTATGCATTTTCTCAAAGTTTTGCTGTGATCAGCAACTGTAATCAACTACGTGAAGAAAAATGTTATTAAAAAAATGTTAACAGAATTTGAAAGTGTTATCAAAATATCAGTGTTAGAATTGTGAGAGTTACCTTATGAATTTCTTAAATGTTTGTTGTGATTGAAATACTTTTTCTGAATCTCATATCACTCCTACTCCATTTCTCATAAAAAAATATAGACAAAAGCCCTCAAAATATTCGTTTCATTTTTATTTCCTGTTTTGGGACTTTGAACCATATATTTAAATTGTTAAAGGAACCAATTAGTCTCACTACTTGTTCAATTTAGTTCAACTGAAAGTCTTACGATATGAAGATTTGAGTTCGAACTGATGACAACCGATTTAATTATTTTTTCCACATCTACTTTTTGTTTTCGTTTCGGTATATCTATGCCTTAGTGCGGAATAGTTCTTGATGAACTAGTTTCTTTGAATAGTCAAACTGTGGAAGTTTTTGTGTAGTTCATTTCTTTGCTGAGTATGATTAATCTATATTATTATAATTGATTGGACACACAGAGATACCCGGTAATTAAAAAATATTTTTTCATAAATTGTTTAAAAATGAAGTTGTTGAAAATAAATTCTTTATAATTTTTTCAGGTTGTAATTGACTATATATTTAAAATAAATATTGAAACGTGAAAACTAGATCTTCCAAATCAAAATGAAGCAACTTGAAGAGTTTTTCATACTCGGTGATATAACCTATTAAAAATTTGTATGTACTGAGCGAGGGCATACCATATGCGTGCAAGAAATTACAATTAGTATTAATCAAATACAATTTACTTATTAACCGCAGCAGAAACATAATATGCAAACATAACTCATATTACCTTTTGACAAATCCGTCATGTTTTTGTCGGGAGAGCGCTAGTGGTAATTACTCTTGAAGCATTCACTGGCCGGTCTTGTAGTTTTCCTTCCAAGCCGTCGGCTTTTCTCCTATTGAAACATTACATTCTCCATGTATGTTTGGATACCTATTTCACCTGTCAGGTACATCATATTCTTATGACTATCAAATGCCTGATATTTCATCATCAATATTTTTTGATATTCATAATTAATTTGAAATAAAGAAGAAAAAATTTATTATAGTATAACAATTTTCAATTGAAGGTGATTCATATACAAATTGAACCGAGAGCTAACGGCAACAATGTTAAATGTTAGAACTGAATTCTTACCGGGGCCATTTTTATTGTCTATGCATCGCCATTGTAAATAATTGAAAAGTAAGATGATTCCATAAAATTTGCCCTCCGTAACAAGATAGCTTCTGCATATCGAT
>WOGR01001259.1:0-20548 GCA_015342045.1 Leptinotarsa lineolata | reverse complement strand
ATACTTGAATAGTAAAGCTTTGAAACTTTCTTCAGCAGTTTCAGGGACCCCTGACGACGAGACTATAACATTCATATCTACACAATTATCTATTGTTTGGCAATTTGAATTGCCTTCCTTGCTGCAGTGATTTCGCTTGAATCTTAGTGCGTAATAATTTTTTTCAATTTATCGCAGAGTAAATCAATATGTGGCCTGATCCTGCCACAAGACAACGTTCGCCTGCAAGTTTTACAAGTCACTGTCCGAAAATTAATTGAATTGAGGGTCGAAGTTCTGCCTCACCCACCATACTCCTCAGACCTCTCGCCAACCGGCTATCATCGTTTCAAGCACTTCGATAATGTTCTCACCGGTAGAACCTTCGCCAATAAGGATCAGGCGAAAACGGCCTTCGTCGACTCCAACAAATCCAGGACACCCAATTTTTATGCTGGCAGAATTAATCGACTTGTGTTACGTTGGCAAAAGTACACTAATTCAAATGGCGTTTATTTCAGTTAATTAATAAGTATTCACTGAGATATTACGGTTTAAATTAGACTCATGAAAATGGACAAAACTTTCGAAACAACCAATATGTTCCATTTTTTTTAATTCGATCCACCGACCACTGAATTTCCAAAAATCAATTGCTTTTGTGGCTAGGTTAGGTAATACAAGTTCTCCAATTGATAAAATAAATTTGAAGGTATGGGCTCAAAAACCAAATAAAATATATACGGGTAATTAAAACATTATAATTTTTATTCTTTGAAAAATTCATATTACATATTTTGGACGAAGAATAATGTTTGTTTATGATTATTTTAAATTTTAATTAATTTGAATTGTTAATTTATCAATAGATTTCACAGGTCATAATTTCCGTATATTTATTTTTATTTATGTTTATTATTCATTATCCTTGTGCTAGTCCAAAGCATTAAATCATCTGTATCTTGGGAACATAATTATTTACCAACCTTTTGGCACATAAAATGCTTGAACAAACTCAGAAAATACAAAGTGAATGTGGGTTGTGGGTGATAGTTGGCAGGTCACTCTATTTGGATGAGGTCCATTTGTAATTAGGCGTTAATCCATCAGTGCAATGAACGAATCTCTTTTTTTCTGAATTTGTGAAACGAACCCGTATAATCTCCCAACTGGCGTTCAAAATATAGAAATAACAACAGGTGCGGATAAATTTAGACATCAATAATAAGACGGTTCGATTAATTTTTTCTGGAAGAAACCAAATTGGTGTTTGCTTTATCTCTCGAACATTGAAAAATCATACAATATTGATTGAAGTGGAAATTATGTATACAATTTGAGAGGAAATATACCGGGTAATTTTTTCAATAGTTTTTCATGGGAAATGTATAAAAGTTGAATCAAAAATTAAACTGCTAAAAATCGAATTTTCCAACTCCAACTCGTGATAGTTCATCGATACGTTTTTTCACAAAAAGCAAATCAATACTCACAGCTTGGAGTTTATTAGCGATTGGTTCTAACTGAGAAGAATATTTTTTTATAATCACTTGAGAAATTACAAAATTCGAAGACATTGTAGATAAAAGTTGAGAAGCAATAGTTCTCGTGTTAGAGTCAAAAAGTACATCATTTGAAACTATGGTTTGCATTGCTGAGTGTACGTCGAGAATTCTATCAGAAAACATTCGAATCGATTTATATTTTGCAGTCCATCGTGTTTCACATAGCGATAGAATATGTGGTACCAGTTGTCTTCGTTTCACACTTTTCCTAAAAAATCGAATTATAGACTCAAACGAATCTATAGTGTTTTGTATTTGTAGAACAGAATTCAAATCATTCACAACTAAATTCAGTTGGTAGGATGAACAATGAAAGTAGGTTGCAGAAGGATATTGAGAAAGGGTTTTATGTTGCACGCCATTGTGTTTTCTAGACATGGCGCTGCAACCATCGAATCCCAACCCATTCAACTTATCTTAATTCAAATTCCACTCTTTACAAGTGTCGATAATCGCAGAGGCTATTCTAGTAGCATCCCTCTGTTTCAGTTTGGTGAATCCAAAAAACTCTTCTTTTACTATCAAATTACTGCCTATATGTCTTTTACCAATAGATAACTGCTCTACACCCGCAATATCAGATGTTTCATCAGCTAAGAATGAGAAACCATCACTACTATTTATTTAATCAATAATAGTTTTTCTGACAACGTTGCTTAAACTCAATTATTTCATTCTGAGTTTTCACTTAAGTGTATTTTGCGGTGTGTGTACATTTTTCAAAATTATCTTCCAGTACCTCCTATCCTAAATTTAAGGAGATCTTGGAAATTTCCTCCACTGTAGTCTTTCCCTCTCAGTGCTATGTCATGTGTCGCACAAAGTTATAATGATGATAGTATTGATGCCAACTTCCTCCTATTTTCTTGAATCAGTTGTTTCTCTGAAGAATTAACTAGTTCAGATATTGTAGAAGACCGCCCAGAAAATATATTTTAGAATAAAATCGCTCTGATTTTTGAGTACCTATGCCATTCTGAATTTTCATGCTCATTTGTACTTTCATGAATATGCTTGAAATTTGTGAATTCTCAAATGATGAATGCACCCAATAAATCTCGTTTCACGACTGGTCGAAATAATAAACAATATTTACAAAGTGCACCCATCAGTTTTTTCGAATATACAATTCACTCATATCAATTAAACCACTATATAACAAATTGCCTAGATGTTGATTTGGTGTTGACACAGGTGTTGATTGAGTCGTGTTTCAAATTGTACGTATCATTCAGAATCCAAGGATTAAGTAACAAATCATATTTTCTTTCATCTGGAATCGTTTGCTTTTTCAAAAACAAACTTAAATCATTATCATTTATATTCTTGGGAGAAATTGTTGTCGAAGTGCTCTTAGTGTTAGGTTGTGGTTCTTCATGAATAACTTTCCTTTTTTTGCGGGGGTGAATTCATCTCCCTGTTTTCTTTCTCGAAAAAATTTCAAATATCCATTGCCAAAGCAAACGATTAAAAAGAGAAACATAGGAAACATATTATTCAATGGAATACCTACATCAAGAAGTGAGAATAAAACTTCCCAGTTAATTAAAAACACAGAAATCTATTGACCAGACTTTTTAAGAAAAGACATATTGCACACTCACGTAGAACTAGAATAATACTGAAACTTGTCGATAGTCGATACCCTTTTTAAACATGAAACGCGACGGTCGGATCGCCGAGGAAGGGGATTGTGCAATTTTTTTACAGTGCAGTTATATTATTATGTTGCCAGGTTCCAGGGAGGAGGGGCACGGTCCCCCCCTTACCCTGCAGTGGCGACGCCCAGGGTTTAGGGATAGGGTTGTCAACCTTTCGTCTCCAAAGGAAACAAACTGCATTCTTAACAACTATCAATATAACAATTTTTTATGATGAAAACTTCATTACGATATTTCACAAAAAATCAAGCGGAGTGAGTTCCGGAGTCCTTGTAGACACATAGCTACTTATTGGTTATTCATTATTTTTTAAGAAAAATACCGAATGAAAAAATCACATCTTTATGAATTATTTTCGATAATGGATGCATCCCTATCCACACATTGAAACTAAATCGAACCTGAGATTTAAACTTCCTGAAAATACTGGGATTTTTGTGGTATCAAATAAGTAGATTATTCCTTTTTGAACATCCCGCACTTTGTAAATGAAGTTCCATCTGTGTCCAAATGATATTACACAAAAAATAGGATTATCTTCAATTCAGTTCATCAACACTCATTATCGAGGAATTGAGCAATTTTTAGATCCGAATGAACTATTTTTCACGACTATTTGAAAGAATTATGTCTTTTCGAAAAAACTATAATAAAATTTTACTGGAGTTTTATCCCATAACCAAAAAAAATTTTCAACACTTCGACAGGTGTTTCGAAGCAGCATTACCACGTTGAATGGCGATACTGATTCTTTATATCGAAAAAGAGGTAGAACGGTAATCTTTCGTTGCTTGGCCTAATCTCCTTCTGAGTTCATGAACGAATAACAGAGACTCCGGGCCATAAACACCAAAAGTTTCAAACGCTACTGGAACATACCAAGATTTTGGTATGTTTTTCGTTTCAATTTCTCGCCAGTCAATGTTGCAGTTCCAGCAGACTTCAAACTTTCGACTAGATGGGAAGCCGCGACCGTATCAACGCAAGTGAAGTTCCATACATCAGGTTTACCTTATTTCCATGGTATGAGAGACATACCATCTGGTCGTTTACCATCATCTCGACTGGTACCTAGGGGTTCCATAATTGCAGTAACATCCGCTGACACCATAGCCCGTTTTAATATGTCGTTCACCTGGTGATGTCGAGATGTACGCCCTGCACTTCTCCTACAACTCAAACCATGCGTACCTTTCTCATCAACTGAACTGCCGCAAACACAAGTATGAGACACACAAATAGATGAACCCATCCTGGGTGCTACTGCTATTCTGAAAGATCCATCGTCCATCAGTATTCCAAGAGATGCAACAGGTAAAGTATTCAACCAAGCACCCGATTCCTTGATCATTGCTGCTTTTAGACGAGCCTTATCGTATAAACTTGTCGATTTCAAAAGTTTATCATTTACAATGTTCGGAAGAGGTCGGTCCCATGCCCTTTGTATTTTCTTTTCATCTGTAGGAGGAGCAATATTAGTTACAGCATGCCAAAGTGATTCACCTCCAGCATAAAAAACGTCTTTGATATTGATAAATATAGAGAGAAGGATGGAATCAATAAGATCAGAAACACTATTGACTGACGACAGAAAAGCTGGTAAAGCTAAGGAAGATGCAGAACGTAGCCCTAGTCCGCCAAGGTGTTCAGGAAGCGTTGCTTGGAGCCATGAATCATCACTGAAATATTTTTTTGTAACATATTCCGTCGTGTTACGGAATAAATCATCAAATTCGTCAAGCTCTAACTGACTTGACTACGTGGGAGAACATCTGAGGGCGTACATGAGTTTCGGAATCGCCAAACAATTTTTCAAAAGAAAAACTGCAACATGCTTAGGAAGTTCATTCAATCTGGTTGTCAGCGATTTGAGTACTTCCCGTTTTTCTCGAAGAAGTTCTGAGAGTGAATCTTTAGAAAGAGGAGCACCCAGGAGACTACATTTAGACTTTTCCACAATTTTTATTTTATGAGCCTGTTTCAAAATGATGGATTCGGAAATATTATTCGGACTTGAAAGTGTAATCAACTCGCATTTATCAAAATTAAGTTCAAGTCCAGAATACTTTGAATATTCAATAATTTTTTCAAAATAGTGTTTTCATCGCCAGCGATTGAGCCATCGTCCAAATACCAACAATTAAATTCAGATGATAAACTTCTAGTGAGTTCATCGATGGTCAGACAAAAAAGAGCAGGTCCTATGGGATCACCTTGTTGAACACCTCTCTCAGACAGAATCAGATGTTCACCAAAACTCAAATAGGAAGCTGATTGATAACACTGACTTAATTAAGAAGGGATATAATCCTGGAAACGAATCTTTGACCTTACGAAGCATAATGTTTCTATCAATCGTGTTGAAGGCATTTTTGAAATCTATTTTCAAAAAAAAATTGATTCGGGATTTGGATGAAGATTAATATATCTACGAACAGCATGAGCAACAGCTTCACATCCACCTGCAGTACCTAAACCAAACTGTAGTGGACGTAACATCGATCCTAGTTCGTCTTTAATCCTCATACAACCAAGTTTAGCTACCAATCGACGATAAAAGGTACCGACAGCAATCGGTCTTACTCCTCCTCCTTTTTCCGAAGAGCACACAGTGAAGCGTCAAAAAAATCAATAAAATTCAAAGATTCAGTCACCATGTCCACACGGCATCTCAGAAGAGGATTTCCAACAACCGATGTTACGTCCGATTATGATGAAATTTGGTAATGTTATTTCCAGTGATAGGAGGTACATTCAGCTTTGATCCGATAGAAATAATTCAGTCTCATGGCGGCTAGTGATGTAATATTGAATAAAATATCCAAAAATAATACTCATTCATTCCTTGACATGTTTTCGTAGCTCACTTTGGTTAACAGAAAACAACTAAAAACGAAAGTTGGATGAAAACAACTAGTGTGCTATGCAT
Organism: Leptinotarsa lineolata; assembly: GCA_015342045.1. NCBI lineage: Eukaryota > Metazoa > Arthropoda > Insecta > Coleoptera > Chrysomelidae > Leptinotarsa > Leptinotarsa lineolata. The sequence goes on along the minus strand of WOGR01001259.1, from coordinate 14,414 downwards.
TAAGAGAACAACAACTAATTGGTACAATTTATTCGCGAAGTTCCTTATTTATAAAGTCACATCAATTGTAATATATTCAAAATATCAATACAGAAAGAGATTTTTAAAAAAAGTTCAACATACTGTGTCCCGGATCTATGTTTGTATGAACTTCGTTATATAAAATCAGCTCCTCAACTCGCCCTTACATTTTTTCGTGGCCATTAGTAAATACCCTATATGTATTTATTTGTAGTAGTGAAGTGATTCATATCCCGAACAAAATTTGGTGTTATATCAATATGATAGATAGGTCTTGACATTCGGTCGGCCCTGTATGTATGAACAAACGCGAAATGCCGGGACAATGAATTTCTCCGCAGACAGAACGGAGCCACATCCGTATCTGCACCACTCTGTATGCGTCTCAACAATGTGAAGGTTTCATGTGAGATTTGAGGTCGTTTGACCGGAGGCTATCAAAAGTAGGTCCGAGAAAGTGCATTTATCAATACACGTACAATTAGAAATTTATAATTTTCAGAAACAATCGGGCCTACCTTTTTTTAATTCCTCGGCGATCGACAGTGAAAACGGTTCAATGTCAATTTGGGAATCATTGATAATTAGTTTCTGGGGAGGGGGTTAATGAAAGTATACCTTATCAAGAATTGAAAACACATTGAGAACTTGAAAACACTCTTGTGTTACCGCATATCAAAATATCATCAGAAATTGAAATCTCACAACCTCAACTTCGAAGATTAAAAAGCACTTTTCATCATACTGCATCAATACCTCGGAGAATTTCCCGATAATCTAAAAACCTCAACTGTAATTCCAGTACCAAAGGTAACAAGCACTAAGAATATTGAGGAACATAGACCAATTAACACTCTACCTTGTTTGGAAAAAATATCAGAGCTGTCAACCTATAACCAATTCAGAACATATCTTGATACTCAAAAGCTGATTAACCAAAACCAATCAGGCTTTCGAAGCGGTTTCTCGTGTGAAAAAGCAATGCAAAAAGTAGTGAATGACTTTAAATACGCCATAGATGAAGGTGAATGTGTTGTAGCGGTGTTCCTAGATTTACGTCATGCATTCAAAATTATAGATAGAACAATCCTATTAAAAAAACTCAAATATTACTTCGGAGTAGATGCATCCGCATATAGATGGTTTGAGTCGTTGTAACTGTAGTACCACAAGGAAGTGTATTGGGCGCAATGCTTTTCATATGTTTTATTAACGACATATATATCAAATATAGACTTGAGCGATTGTAAATAACACCTATTCGCAGATGATAATATTGTCTACATTATGGGGATAATATTAATAACTCAATAGCAGCACCTTAAAAAAATTGTGACGGGTTTAATAATAATGAGATTGTTGTCAATATGAATAAATGTAAATACTTGATAATAAAAAATGAAAGGAAAATACAAGAAGAATTTGATCGCAATATTCAATTTGACGGTAAAGATCTAGAACGTGTGTGCAATATTAAATGTTTAGGTATAATTATTGATTATATTCCAAAGAAAGTTTCTCAGAAAATAGGCTTCGTATATAGGATTAGCAAAACAGTAACTCAAAACACAAAACAATCAATATATAATAGTATAATAAAACCCCATTTCGAATACGGTTCGTCCATACTCTTTATGTGCAGAGAATCAGATACCTATTCATAAGCAACAGATTCCACAGAATAGATGTATGAGATTGTTACTCAATGCTAACAGATATGAAAATGTAAACAGAATATAAATAAAGTTACATTGGCTGTTAATTAAAAAATTAATTATGTTCCTTATAATGATTTTTGTATACAAACTTATAAACAATATGGCACCAGAATATTTGTCTGCAGACCTACAGTTCTGCAATGAAATACATTCATATAATACGCACCAAAAAAAACTACATAAACATTCGCCAAACTAACCTGATATGCACGAAAAAAGTATTTTCGATGCAGGATTTGTAACCTATAACAACCTACCATATTCTAATAAAATGTCTAGTAGTACCTGTCAATATATATCAAGCAGGCAATTTCAATTAGTGTATAGAGCGACCTAACTAGTATTGCTCTCAGAAGTTTTTTAAGTATAGGAAATCCTCTGCACTTTTTATACTGTAATGCCTATATCATCTTCTGTATCTAACACAACTATTTTTAATTCTAATTTAATAACAATTAGCTATTCAGTTCAATTTTCACTAATGTTCATATATTGATGTGTTTTATATATTATATACTAACATATATTTGTAATAAACCATATTGTATTAGCAATGCAAAATAAATAAATGATAAAAAGGATTTATCATCATATTTTCAATATTTTATTTTTCTCTATTTCATGCTTGAAACTTTCAACATTCACCAAAGGCCTAAAACCTCAGCACAAAAAATTCAATTTAATTCAAAGATTCACTCACCACGTTCACGCGACATCTCAAAAGAGGATTTCTAACAACCGATGTTGTTACTTATGTGAACACTATTTTCTTCGTATGAAGCCTGAAAGTTTTTTCTTTCAAAAACTATTTTTTTTCAAAATAGTTACCCCTATCAAGTATCAAACTATTTCAATAATACCAAAACCGTTTGAAAAGGGGATCTAGCTTCATAAAATCACATAGTATTCAGTATTCCCGCCAATACAGAAGATATTTCTACATAGTTCTTCATTTTAATAAAAAAACTCTGGATTGGTACGGTACGGACGGTACGGTACGGACGGTACAGTACGGGCAGTACGGGCAGTACGGTACAGTACGGACGGTATGGTATGGACGATACGGTATGTTCGCTCCACACTTTTTCATCGAGTTGCGTGCACTGGTTCGGGTTGTACGGGATTTTGGGACGGACAGTAGATAAATAAAACTACAGTGAGTGTGTGGTGAAAATCAAAATATCAATCCAGTGAAGAGGAAATCATTGTTGGTCTGATGTTAGTCGGAGAAGAAGAAGAAAAGACTAGAAGTTGACTGAAGACTGGACTCACAAAATGAATGAAAAGAGCGAAGTTTCATTATGACTTGATCAAAGATGATCGCAAGGTCTTTCAGTACTTTCAGATGTCTCGATGCACCACAAAAAATTTGAAGCACTTTCAAATATTTCAAATACTAAGCTTCAAAGAAAACACAAATATCAGAGTAGGTTTTCTCCAACGTAATTACTTTAGGGGCATCTCTTTCTATTGTCAGTCACTTCAGTAACTCAGCTGGAAGAATGAAAAGCTGAAAGGACTCAACTACATCAAGTCACTGCACTCAATGCAGTCATCGGTACGTCATGTCGAGATGTTCTAAAACTATCTCTGTCGAACTTTTCGGATAGGGCAGAGGGTGGGGATTGCCCTTCCCAACTGTTACGGTCTAGTGCATACAATACTGAGGAAATCAATTTATTACGGCTAAATCAATAGTAATTGACAACGAGAAGCTATTGAAATAATAGAACATCGGCTAACTAGAATATTGAACATAAAATGAGGAAAGATGGTCTAATGATGCCAGAAATTACTTTTTCTCTTTTTTATTTCCCAAAATATGTATAAAATATATATACGTATTTCTGTATCAAAAGTATTCACCACAGAATCTGTAGAAAACTACGAGTAAATGTAATAAAAATATATGTGCTATAATTGGTCCTTACTATAATTGATCCTTGACAGTAGAAGAAATGATGAATGGTCTTGTTGCTTTTTCCTAACTTAGAGAAATTTGTTGAGACATGTTAAGCTGTTCAAACCGTGTGGAACTTTTTTCAATTCTGAAGATTAATTTTGAGGATTCTTTGCACGAGGTCCTAAACGATTGAAGTCGATTTTTTTTCAACAAACTTTCATGATCCATGATGTTCATGAAATTGGGTGGTTGATTATATATAGGTGTATATATTTCTAGCAGCTTGTCGTCCATCACAGGAATTGGTATGAGTTCCCGGCTGATACTTGGTTGTGGTGGAAAAGCTCACATCGGTGAAATCCTAGTAATTTCCATTAATTTTGGTCCTGTAACCCTGGCATTCCTCCAGATATGAGGTGCCTGAGGATTGTATGGATTATCAGGCTCTGAAGGATGTCTTGTCCCCATCATAGGATGACCTGGAGCGGTGAGAACGGGTATTGGTATAATTCTGGAGTTACGACAGCTGGCGTGCCATTTGAGTTATAAGTCATAAACCACTGGATCAGTTCCATGATCGAAAAGATACATTTCGCTACGCATAAAATAACATTTCTCTTCAAAATCCCTGCATCTTTTTTACTACGTTGTTGTATTGCACTTTGGGCATTATTTTTTAGCCTGGTATCCAAATCACCATGATTTGAATCTTGAGTTGGAGTTATAGGTCTAGAACCACCCTGTTTGTCTTTTGGTGGATCCCTATGATCCTTCTTTTCTGATGATCTTGATCTACTTCGAATAGCTGAAGATCTAATTCTATACCTATTTCTGTGGGAGGCCTTGGACTTCTAGAACCGAATTATCATTGGAGAAGGAGTACGAGAAGGCCTCCTAGTGAAGGCAATTTATTTCTCCGAACACATGGCCGATCTGTACGGTCTATCTTTTCTGGGTTTTACCTATATTGAATCATATGAAGGAACCATTTGTTCAGGCCAGTCAGGCCAAACTCTCTACACTGTAGGTTAATGGACTGACACCTATCAGGAAAAAACTACTTCCCTGGCTAATACCACGGAGGGCGTTGGATTATATTCGACAGGGGTCAGTGCAGGAATCTTCACTGAAGTATTTTCTGCATATGCTGTTGGACATACAACTGCCGGAATCGAACGGGCACACTTGCAGACCGGTTTGGGGCTATTTGGCCTCTCGTCAGTACAAGGTAGTGGCCATCATCGACTAGAGTCGATGATATTCTATAATTAAAATTCGAATTCTTTGCAGTATATCATTCCTCGAACTAGGCTGAAGTGAACAACAAACAACATGTTTGTCACTGCTCCACCTTGCACTGACGAGAGGCCAAATAGCTCGTAACCGTACTGCAAGTGTGCCCTCTCGATAATTGAAAATCGATTCCAGCAGTTGTATCGCCAACAGCATATGCAGGAAATACTTCAGTGAAATCTGTCGGATATAATCCAACGCCATTCGTGGTATTAGCCAGGGGAGTAGTTGTTCTCCGATAGGTGTCAGTCCATTAACCTACAGTGCAAGGAGTTTGAGACTTGCCTGAACAAATGGTTCCTTTATATGATTTTATTTATAGCCAGTCTTCAAGTATGCCCACTGACTATAAGTGAAGACTAACCTATATCGTTCTCTATCTAGTCTTTCTCGATCTGATCGTTCTCTGGACTTTTCTCTGATCTTGATCGTTTGTTTCTGTCCCATGATCTAGAACGAGATATAGTACGATTTCTGGATGATGAAGAAAAACGCTATCCAAAATAATATTCATTTGGATTCAGAAGTTTTCAAAGCGGAAACTAAATTATTACCTACATTGATTGAATTATACTCCAAAGAAAAAAACGGATTTCCAATAATGTACAACATTTGCGTCACTAAATAATACGACTGTGTCAAGTGCTTCTTGTGAAAGGATATTGCTATCTGTTTTTTAAAAAATCAGTTTTTAAAAACTGTTTTCCGTAAATCAGCTGTCGCCCCTATACGAACTACAACTCTTAGATGTTGAGAAACTTGTATGAGCTAAGGACTAACGAGGTCTCACCTTTTAACGTGTGATTCCTAAAACGGTTGCAGAATCATGCCAGCTTCAACCAGATGAATTCTCTCGAGAAAAATATCTGGTCGAGGCTAGGATCAAACCCACGACCTTCCGATCTTGAGTCGGCACACTACCACCGTGCCAATTACACAACCATGTATAGGAATTATTGAAACTTTCATGATAAACGGCAAGACAGATGAACGTGTGAGTGATTTGAGTTTTTTTCACCTAGAATAAAGTTTCACCAAAAGTTTGAATTTGAAGTGAGAAGTAGTAGAGTTCGCCATGAGCCAAAAAAACAGAATTATGTTATATTAGTGATTTTGAGTTACGAAATATTCAAATCATAATTCTCATATGCGAATGACATACCTAGGTATTTTATTGTTATAAATGTGTTCACTTAAAATTTCACACTTCCATATAATTCTTCAATTCCAAAGGAATTGAAATTATTCATTGAAAGTATTCAAAAAACCAATAGAGAATATTTTCATCATGAATTATACAATGTGTAACAACGAAAACTTAACAGAGTCGTTTTTGAATATAAAAAGTAAGATTTTCCAAAAAGCTCGGACACGTCGATTTCTAATTGAAGACTAATCAGGCCAGACTAATCAGATTTTTTGGAGTACGCACCCCCTCATAGGGGTGCGTCCGACGATCCTTATTTACATAGGGAAAGTAGGTCGAGTGGCACCTTGTTTTAAAGTTCTTTCGAATACCTTCACAACTTTGTTAAAAGAAAATTTTTGTAACGATTAGTTTCCGACATAATTTGTAGTTACAATTGCCATATCAATAATACATTAGACAGACCACTAGGTACATAAAATACTCTTCGAGCAGTACTTCTTATCAGTTTTTTGTTAAATAAAATCCTTTTTTGGAAATCAATATCCACTTCTCTTTTTCCAGTGTTTATCAGTACATCGTTCGATTGTTTTATTTAAACGGGTCTTGTATTGTTATTTGTTTAAAAATGCCTTACACTACTGCTGAAAGGGTTTCATTTATTGCTTTATTTTTTGCCAACGACCAAAATGCTAATAAAACATCAATTTTATTTAACGAGTAAAACCCTGGTAAACACCTAAGAGGACACGTATTAGCAGGTTGTCATAAAAAGCAAAAAAATTTTTTTTTTCATGAAAGTTCTGAACGTAAATTGTACCTTAAAAACAATTTGATTTATTTTTAAAAAAGTTGAACTCAATAAAAATACCTTTAAAACTTCAAATTATCTCGAAAACTGATCGTTACAAAAATTTTTTTTCAACAGAGTTGTGAAGGTATCTGAAAGACCTTTAAACAAGGTGCCACTTGACCTACTTTCCCTATCTAATTAAGGGTCATCGGACGCACCCCTCCAAGGGGGTTCGTACTACAAAAAATCAGATTAGTCTAAAAAGTGTCCCCCTTCAATTAGAAATCGAAGTGTCCGAGATTTTTTTAAAAAATCTTACTTTTTATATTCAAAAACGGCTCTGTTAAGTTTTCGTTGTTACACGCTGTATTTGAATCTTTAGTCTATACTGTTTAACCTACATTGATCTAGAAATTAATCTGAATCTCTGGCCCATTTCGTTTTCATTAGGCTACCCCGTATTTTCAGTCCAATAAATTCCACTTCAAACTCGCAATCATCATTTCTTGATATGTGTTTGTCATCAAATAATCCTCATATTTATCAAATCTCACCATAATAACTCTAACTACATCATCGCAAAGAGTAAAAGTGAAATCAACATATTGTCAAAATTGTTTATATTATGAATTATCGGCAATCAAGTTCAATAATTGTATTATTACGCTGACATTAATAGAAGAGTTTATTTGTTTTGCTCGCTTTCGCATTGAAAGCACTAGAAAGTGAACATTTCACTCATTTTTACAGGTGAGGAGATACTTGGCAATGCAGAATACGTTAATAACCGGCGAACATACTCGAATGAGTTCAATGCGCACAGAGATAGACAAATACTCATCTATAATGATAATAGTAAGGAACGAATCGGTAATGATTGGTATTCATACTTACATAAGGCGAAGTTGTATCTAGGATGTTTGTGGAAACTAGTATATCATGAATGATGGGTTTGGACCGAATTAATAGAAAGTTATTACTTGTCTTCAAGTGTAGGTACACACCCATCTAGAGACATGCTTTAAATGGAAAACTGCTCGCGTGATTGATGATGATCATAAAATTGTGGTCGAAATAATCGCCGTCTTAGCTTTTAATTGATTCGGAATATCGCAACTGCACTGCAGGAGATTATGGTGTAGCTGTTAACAACCGACTCACGACTCACTGAGGTTATGAATTCTTCGGAGTGGCATATGTGAAATAATCTCTTGCGAAATATTCCGAATCCATATTTTGTTCAAAGTAGCACATTTTTATGATTTTTTATGTAGAGTCGCGACTCTTTATAACCTTTTTATAAAATAGATTTCTACGATTTTCATGAAGAAGTGAGTTATTACCATAGCTGGTAGTTGAAACTTTATCAAGTGAGCTAAAGAAATTTTCAGTTTTTTCATAAGTTTGAGATACTATTTGAGCATTTTCTATTTCTCAACTATCTGTTAGATAGTTGCTTTACTGCCAATATAACACAAACACACACATTAACTGGAACTTCAGACTCATATTCAAATGCCTATCTCCTCATTAGATCACTTCGTACCGCACTTTCAACTGATCTCACCCCAATCTGCCTGTTGGTAGTGTTTCTATATTGTAATTGAAGTTCCTGAAAGCCGATAGAAGGTCTCTCAAAGCGACGCAACATCTAGAACGATCGAGAAACGAGTTGAGCGCAACCTTGGCCAAGTCACGTAGAGTGGCGGCGGCCAGGGTTTTTTTTTCAGGGGATAATTTACAGCAATGATTTCTATGAAACGATGAAAAATTGAAATAAAATTTGAGAAATACATCTACATTCAATCGATTAATGTTACTACGTGGTAGATCATCATGAAAAATGAGTATTATAACATTCTATATCCTTCACCACTTTCGTTTGTAACTAACTTTATTGTAGTTTTGTTTATTACATTCGTTGGAAAATGTCCGTATAAGACCAAACTACAGTAACGTTAGTTACATTTCAAAGTGGTAAAAAACATAGAAAGTTTCAATTCTTATTTTTCATCTACATTCAGTATTATAATTCGAAATTTCATGTGTGACATGTGACTAATTCGAAGAAACAAATTGCTTGCGGCCACAAGTTTTTTGTGGTTAAAATTGCTTTACCGCTAAATGCATAAGACGATTAGATAATTGTTGAATCCAGCCTCTGAATATAATTGAAACGATTCAGAAAGCGCTTCATTAATAATAATAATAATCGACTTTATTCAGTATTTAATATTATATATTAGGCGAAGTTTAGCGTAACTACTCTGTTAAAAATTAGGCACAAAAAACAGTGGCATAAAAATTTTAGCAAATAATATGCAATCACTGCACTATATCCGGAGGTTTAATGATAATATCTTATTTCAAAGATATTTCAGTAGATACCGCAGCATCTATAGGCAGTTTGTCATGCAAGCAAAAGAAAGTTACTATGAAAATAGATTCGAGCAAGCTGAAAACAAATCGAAAGAAACTTAACCTAAGAGGTAAATCTAATAAAGTATATGAAGTTTTACTTTCACCAAATATTCTTAACGAATATTACTGCTCTGTTGCAGAAAAATTGACTGAAAAATTGAATACTCAAATCGACCCTATGGAACACTTCAAAAACCCCTTTATTTCTGAAACCTGCATTCAATATGACACTGATATGAATTGAAACAGGTGATCGTTTCCATTGGAAAAAAATCATCTGGATTCGATGACATTACATCAAACATTTTGAAAAATCTCCCAGATAACACATTTTAATCAGAAAAGTTTCTTGATTTCCTGAAGGTATCATTGGTAATACCACTATATAAAGGTGGAAATCTGGACGACCCCTCGCATCATTGGTCCATTTCTCTAATTCCTACATTAGGAAAACTTATAGAAAAACTAGTCAAGATAAGATAACTGTATTTCTGTCAAAACATAAAATCATTAATAAAGAACAGTTTGACTTTCAAAGTGGCAAAGGCACTAATGTTGCAATTTTCTCAGGTGCTGGTTCAACTCATATTTGTCAGGTCGTAGCCAGATGTTGGAAACGAACCATCGCTCAGGAATTGGGAAAATAAGTAAGGCTGTGCCTCAAGGTTCAATACTAGGGCCAACATTGTTTCCCATCTACGTCAACGATTCGATAAATGTAAATATCTCCGGAAAATTCACATTATTTGCAGACGATACTACTATTTTTTGGCAATCGGACAATGCAAATTATTCTATTAAAATCATATCCAACGATATGATGAAAGTAAAGAGTTGGTGTGATTCAAATCGTGTTTCTCTGAATATCTCGAAAACTTATAAAGTAACTTTCAGATGTAAACTTGACAATATATCCACTGGGAATGACATTGAGAACAAAAGTAACTCTAAATTTTCAGAAGTACATATCGATAGAAAACTTAAATTTCAAGACCATATTTATGCCTTGTATTACAAAGTGTCCACTGGTTGTTATGCAGTCATAGTAGTCGCAAATGAACTTGGTTTAACAGCAGCTAAGACTGTATATTTTTCTCTGGTGGAATCACACCTGAGATATGGAATTCCATTTTGGAGCGTATGTAGTGGTTATCTACTGCAAAATATTTCAATTTTGCAAAAACGAGCCGTTAGATATATGTGCAAATTAAAACGTACAGATTCTTGTAGATTACTCTTTATCGCTTCTGGAATTCTTATAGCTATCTTCATAATGGAAACAGTTTGTTCGATAAAAAAAACTTGAACAAATTTCGATCCCCACCAACCCATTATGTGACAAGGCAATCCAACAACAATATTTCAGAATATATAATTATTTTAAATAATTTCCTTCAATAGTATTTTGTCACAAACTTCAGAATAAGGGTGTATTTTTTCAACTTTTCAGGCATCGTGTATACGATTTTAAGCAGGCATAAGTTCATATGGAAATTGAAATTTTTGTTTGTCTCGCTTCTTGTCTGCTACATCACCATACTGTATAAAGGTAAAGTTATCAGCAATCCAACAATGAACAGAAGTTCAAAACAGGTTATCTATGTCTAGCACCTACATATGAGCAACAATATTTACATATAATCTAGTGCGCGGCCCCTTCAAAGGAATAATAGTTCGCACCCGCGAATAGATTACAACTAAGTGTTTTTTTCTGTTTCGTTAATGAAGAATCAATATTTACAAACCAACAGTCATACCCCACTGACTCAATGTGATATACCAACAGAAGTGACTCACTCAACAGATAATAGAAATGAAGAAAGAGAATTAAGTATAAATTGAAAGAGGTATAATTTCAGGAAGGAATAAATTTTGAGAAAGAAAGGTTTTGGCTTCCTGCTTCTATAAACATGTGAAGATCATGCAAAGAAGTAACTTTACAACACAAACAAAGCACTCTCGAAACAACTACTTTCATACAAACATAAAAGAAAAGATACTTTCGAAACAACTACTACGAATATTGAATTATACAAAAAACATTTTTGCTATCCAGTTTGTACTCCAAACATTCGTTGTGGAATTGAATGAGATATCCACAAGATTACTACTCGTTATAATATACGAAAGAAGTAAAATTTCACTTATATGGAATACTGTCATCCCTAAAGGCGGACATCGATGTTTCGGAATAAAACACCTTATAGCCTCTTCAGCAGCAATTTGGATAACATCACAAAATGGAGTACTCAATACATTCATCAAATCACGACTGTGTCACGATTGTGTTGAATCTACGCATGTCATCGATGAGAAAACGTAATGACATTCATTCGCTAATTTGATTCAATATCAGCCTTTGTTATCTGATTTGAATTGGAAGAGATATATTTTTAGAGGGGATAAATTTTGTGAAAAAAGGTTTTGGCTTTCTACTTTCCATCTTTATACGAAAAAAAATGTGGGAATCTTCACGAGAAAGGAAGAAAGCTCGCAAAGATGTGTAGATGATGTAACTTGAATGGAACACTGTGATCCTCAATGGTAAACATTCGATGTATCGGATAGGAAAAAGTGTTTTTTATTTTTGAATGAACTAATGAATCTTCATTGAATAGGAAACTTATCCTAATATACATACAATTTAAAAAATCAATAACAAAAGATATATCAATACTACTAAATACATAAAAACATAGGTCTGTGAACATAAATTGATATAAATATAATACTATTGGATCAAATATTAGTAGTTAGAACAAGACTAGCTTTAAATTCATTAATTGTTCTTGCATCTTTCATGTGATTAGGTAGGTATTCCTTCAAACCCTTATAAAATAATGATTTCTTCGATTTGGTAAGACTATATTTCATTAAGTGAAGTTGTTGTCCTGTATTTCCTCTTGTTTGATGATTATGAATTTGAGATTTAGAGGCAATAAATTCATTAAAGTATTCTGGCATCAAATTATTCGAAATGTCAAGTATAATCTCTGCGATTCTGATAACCATTTCAATGAGTCCAACATGAAAATAATATTTGTATATCGGTTACACCTTAATATTATACGCATTCCTCGATTCTGCAATTTCTGTACACTTGAAATTTTGTTAGCATCAAAGGAATATTACTTTCACAGAACTCAATGTGAGGTTGAATAATCGTGTTATAAATCGTTAACCTAGAATATAAAGATAGCTCAGATGAGACTCTAGTAAAGAAATATATCTTTTTGGAAATTTTTTTGAAAATATAATTGAAATGGGCATTGAAAGAAAGAGTGTTATCTAGCATGAAACCCAAATACTAATATCGTTTACAAATGTGATTTTTTCATCATTTATTAAAAGTATATATTGATCCATATTAATATATTTTATCTTATGTGGTGTGAATAATATCATTGCTTCAGTTTTATTTATATTAAGCTTAAGTTTATTGTTATTTAGATAGGAATGAATCGTTGCTAGTGAATTGTTCATTTTGTTGATAGCATTATCCAAATTACTACTTGAAATAGATAACATTGTATCATCAGCAAACAGGTTAATAAAGTCACAGGAATGGAAAAGATGCATGTCGTTTACATACAAGAAAAGTAAGGGTCCCAAGACACTACCTTATGGAACACCAAATGAATTTTCAACAGGTTGGGAAAAACTTTGGTTGATCTTAGTTGTTCACGATTTCTGAGATAATTTATGAACCACTCAAGTACAGTTCCTTGAATACCTTTGAATCACCTTTATCAATGCTTTCTTTCCATTTGGTAATAGTTAGCTGTAATGATGATTCACATGAATGATGTCGAAAGCCTGATTGATTTTCAAAGAAAAAATTATTAATATTCAAGTATGGTAATAACTGCTAATATACTACCACTTCTAATATTTTTTCAAGACACATGGCCAATGATCCCATATGTATTTTTTAAAAACTTAGTATCTATAATTTCATTACTAGATTTATTTTCCAATTTATTAATGATCTTTATCGAGATCTTCTAATTCTATTTTCTGAAACTGTGAAAAGGTGCTTTTCAATAACAATAAATCATATCTTACATGAGTCTCATCAATGCTCTCAATTATATCCCCAATACTATCAATGAAGAAGTTATTGAAACATTCTGCAATTTCATCTTCTCTTCTCATAAATCTTAGTTGACCATCTCCATTTTTGAAGTGAATCCCATTACTAAACAAGAATGCATTATTTTTCATATTAACAATTTTCTTGAGTTCTTTCCAAATAATGTCAATTTTGTCATGGAAAAATTGCTTTTTTTTAGTTTTTAGTTTTCAGTAAGTTTACAAACTCATTACGGATATTTATAAAGTTTTCCCAATTTTGTTCTGTTCTCTTGCGTTTAAATTATAAATATGCTCTGTCTCAATCAAAGCTTTTGATTTTCAGTTCAATATCGTACTAAGGTACACTATTTGACTTAATAGTAAGTGATCTATTTGGCGCAATAGTGTCCACAATCAATTCACATTTGGATTTGAAATCTTCCAGGAATGTAATGATATTTATACTATCTAACAAGAAATTACAAGATATTAATTCTAAGTTAATTTCATCCATGTTGGTTGGACCAAGATTTCTAGATGGTTTGACTACCTTAATTTTATGGTTATTCCGTGAGTTATTAATATTTATGGAAATTAATGAATGATCTGTTATCTTACGGGTATTATGAACTTCCGTGAATATTTCAAAATTGCTTAGAACATAGTTTAAAATAGTACTGCTATTCAAGGTACATCAAGTAAATTTGATAACATTTTGTGATATACCCAACATGTTGAGCATATTTTTTATTCTCAAACTGTATTAATCATTATTAGCGAAATTATTATTGAAGTCCCGCAGTTATACATTTGATATTGTTACTAAACACATCATTACCAAAATCTTCTAGACCATTCATGAATATAGAATAGCTTGCATTTGGACAGTGACATAAGGCACCTATTAACATTTGCTTATTGGAATATCAAATTTTTATAACTTTACACCAATAGTTTCCTTCCAGGGTGAATGTTCTGAAGTTAGTGAACGTAATATCATATCTAACATATATTAGCACTCCACCAGTACATCTAGAAGTAGAA
>WOGR01001258.1:0-20549 GCA_015342045.1 Leptinotarsa lineolata | reverse complement strand
AACAATGAGGATAATCGTTGGTGCGGACCTCTGCTCACTGCAAGCCAATTTTTGATAAATATGGCATCTTGCCTTTACCTTCACTGTTTGTCTACTATGCCGTGATAGATATTCACAAAAACAAACGTATTCGAACGTATCCGAATCTCATAATCATAATACTAGATCAGCGAATCTGTTCAAAATACTTTTTCATCGACTGGACGTGGCCAGGAATAACTCACCTATACAACAAGTTTTCAGCTAGTTTGAAACAACTTCCTTTAGTATTATTCAAGAAAAATGCAAAGTACTCTTATTAAAATATTGTTTTCATTCCATCAAGGAATTTTTAAAGCTCCTTGGAATAATAACTTCACATGATATTGAGGTCAGGCTGTTCTTAGACAATTTCAGACAATTTTATATTTTTTATATACTTATAGTATAGGTATTTTTACTATAAGACTCGTATGATGAGCCTATGGATCTATAGGTGTATTCATGTGTATGTGTGATGTTCCTATTTACAGTGGAAGCATTGGTCTTCTTTTTTTTAATTATACCTTACTTCAATTCTTGTTCCGAAAGGTGGAACACTGACCTGCTACAAATGTATTGTATGGATATGTAACGTGGCCAATAAAGTTCTATTCTATTCCATTGCATTCCATTTCATTCCATTCTATTCTATAACCAAAAATAGAAGGAATGCACTGGTATTTATATTCATAAGCAAATTTTCAAGAGATATTTGGGGTTGCAGTATGACTTCGAGTTCTAGATGTGAAGAATATTGCTCTTTAGTTTTTTGAGGCAATCTCTGACTATGAACTGTATGGCCTAATTCTATTTCTCCTGAAAGGAACGCTTAACAATACATGTTTTGAGATACCAGGTTGAAATAATAGATGTCGGGTCATTGAAAAAAAAATGATGTTTTATTTTCATATTATTCAAAATAGAGACGGTAGAGTGAACAAACGAAATCCGGTTGTTTATCAATTTTTTTGAATATCTCAAAAACGGTCATTGATAGCCGTGATCTGAAAAAATATTTGCATTTTTTTCTATAATAGCCTTTTTTTTCATTCCAGTTGGCAATTATTGGATTGAGAAAAAACTACTTATCCCACCCACCATAGCCCCCCCTAGCCCCAAACTCTAGATTCGCCCCAGAGAAACACTTTTGTGTTCAAGTGCCACGTTTCCGATCCTGCCGAAATTTTCCCATAAATGTATTAGATATGTAGAAATGCATTACTAATTCGTTACACTCGTATGCAAATTTTTATTTACGGGATATTACAACAATCTGGCAACATTGCAGTCGCCGGTTTCATGATGAAAATATCATACCTCTTTGGGTTTTCAAAAATGCATTTATTCGTTACCTACTTCAATAGATATTGTAGAATTTTACAATTATACTTTTCATTTGAGTAAAGTTAATTAATTTCAGTCATGCATACTTGCCTTGTTTGCCAGCGGTCCTACAGTAGAAGAAGAGGACTGGTACAACATCAAAGATATGAATGCGGAAAGTTGGAACAATTTTTTTGCCACTTTGAAGGCTGTCAATTCAAGTCCAAAAGAAAGTGGAATCTCACCAAGCATATAAAATTGTTGCACACCACGCAACTTGGAATTTGATTAATTGAAATATTTGTCCGTACCTATAAGTTGTTTTGGTGTGCTTATAATAAATGATATTGTAAAATAGTTGGAATTTTATATGTTATTGCACTGCAAAGAATATACATTCGTCTCTGAATTCTCGAATGTCGTCTAGTCTCAAAAGCTATTTTATTTTCAGAACAGAAATAAAGACTCTCAATTCACTTTAATTTGAGAAAAATATCAAAAATTTTCTTCTGCAACATTGTTTTTATTCGGTTTCTGAGTTTACTGAACATGTCAGGCATTTTCCTATGCAATTTTGGAATGCTTGCCTTGCCTGTTGCAAAATTCTTCTGTTTAATGTTTAATTCTATATTTTATTATATTTCTACGTATGTACATCCATGTTGCGTAAAATTATGACTGTGTTTCAGAAATGTACACAGCTTTAGTTGTGCGATTGATTGTTTGAAGTGTTTGTGTTTAGTTTTGACTCATGTATCAGATTTCATTCATGTATTTTACTTAGAGAAATTCTGCGATTTTTATTATGTTGTACCTTCTTCTATGACGTATGCTATACACTGTAGTGTCTGTTGCATCAATAAATTACTATTATTTAACATGTTTTGTTTTCGAATTATTAACAAAACTGTGCAGAAAAACTCTACTCAAAAATTACGAGTATTCGTCAATTGTACTTTAGACACCTTCTCAGCATTAATATGCTTAGCATCTCACGTCATTTGCCTTTTTCGAACGTTACTCCTCTTTTAGCGCTGTTAGTCCGGTCAAATAAAACCAAAAATAAGAGTTAAGCTACATAAATTTATAACCAACTGAAAATTGATGGAATCGTTTAAAATAGCATTATAAATGAAATTTGAAAATGCGCCCCCTTCCCCCTGTATGGAAAAAAATTTATTCAAGGTCAAAGGTCAAAAAAATTAGTTTTTCGCGATTTTCAACAAAACGGTAAGGTTTTTCATAAAAATACCTCAGACAAAAATTGTAGATCATAAAATTATATATGAAAAACGTATAAAATAATCTTTTTCTTACGAGCCGACGTTTCTGAGATATAAGGATTCAAAAATTTGTAAAAGTTGTAGTTTTCATAAAATGCATAAGTACGCCTTGTACATACCTCTCCAGAGTTGTAATATATGTTCAAATATTTTTCTATCGATCATTCTGTTTAAAAATCTGTTTTTGTTGTTGATCAGTTATCGCTCCCCTACGAACGACATTCCTCAGGAGATAAAACTTGTAAGAGCTAAGGACTAACAACGTCTCACCTTTTAACGTGTGATTCCTAAAACAGTTGCAAAATCATCCCAGCTTCAACTAGAGTAAAATATCTGGTCGAGGTTGGCACTACCACCGCACCAATTCCGCCAATTCCATAATAACTTACACCTGAAATATAAAAGATACTTAAGTCATAACTATAAGAGTATCAGGTAGAAACCCACTTCCTTAAGTTATACGCCATTATGACCTTGAGAGAACATCTGTCTCCTGTTCAACTGTGTGCTATGTCTTATAACAGCTATAACAAAGGAAATACCGTTAGTCTTAAATGCTACCGTGTAGTGAAAACACGTGTTTATCCTAACCTTTATCGTGCTGTTTTGAGTTTTATAACAAAAATGTCAGAATATTGTTTTATTTGTGCTACACTATTAGGTGAAAGTGAAGTTATTACTGTTGAACGGAGCATAAAGACATTAATTACTGCAAATATCGAAAGAGCAGATTAAATTTCAGAATATAATCTGTGACAGTACATAAAAATTTTAAAAATTATACTCGAAAGAGTATTGCTGCAGCTAATAAAAGATAACGTGAATAACAAGAAGTCAGTACATCCACAAAGTCCTCCTCGTACTAGATCACGTGTCAGAAAATCAGCTTTTTGTTTAAAAAGCTGTGCTTATTTTGTAGCCAGGAATTGAATAAAGAATATGAGAAAAAAATCCTTAGGTTTTTGCCGTCGAATTAGCCAAGTAAGTACATTTGAATTTGAAGATTCAGATGAACTGATTTTTTTTGTTCGATTGAAATCATAACGAAGGATACATTTCTCAGTGAATAAAGAATTTGACTGATTTGTGGTTTTTTGCCTATTTATTTTATCACATTTAATTCACTTTAACTGACAAATCATGTTGAAATCTAGATTTAGCCTCAACTTTACATAGTTACTAAAACACTTACTGAAGTGACTCTGCCAAAAAAAAAGAAGTCTGTTTATCATTCATTTTTATCAAATATCAAACAGATAATATTCAAAATACAATGAAGATCATTAGGAAATTATTTGTATTTGAGTATTTGGAAAAATTTTGGATAATTTGTCTTCTATATCTATATCTTGAGAAAGAACCTAATATAATATATAATTATTATATTCTATAGTATAATGACTAACAACAAGTCGGGAAACGTCTCCTTTTCGAATTATAACATCAAAAATCAAGTTTTGTTTTGGTTTCTTTTGTGTCTGTTGACTAATTCGTTAATTCTTCATATAAATATAGATATTTTTAGGTGAATTGACTCCATTCAGTTGTCCAAAATGTTTCAAGAAATACCTGTACAAAAGAAGTGTGGCTCGCCATTTGAGGTTAGAGTGTGGGAAACTGCCACAATTCGCTTGCGAAATCTGTCACAGAACTTTTACCCAAAGAAGCAGCTTGAAGACACATATGGCATTTGTTTGCAATTCTTCTAATCAAAAATGCGCTTAGAGAGCTTTCTTTGTTTTATCACATTAGCCTTCCCGAATATTCACACACACAATTACAGGAAAAATGAAATAAGTAACGTTATGAACGTTATGAAAGATTTATTTGACTCGATCCCAATTTCATTCACGAATAACAGATACAATAAATAGTTTTCAGTGTTTCCGTTTTTTTTTCTATACCGAAGAAAAGACCCTACAAACTTTTTTTTAAAAATGTTTTTTCAGTGTACTTATTTTTTCGGGTATTTTTATTTCAATTGGATTCGTTTTATACCAGAAGTTGGAATGTTCTATCATTTAATGTCCCCCCTTTTTAATTTTTGAACGGGTCAACTCAAAAAATTGAAATTTGATATAATGAAATCAATGTATGAATACTTTATTTTGAAGTGAAATTGACAGATAAAACTTTCAAGATGGTGACTGGGTGCCATCTGGGAAAAAATTAAATAGAAAGAGGGGTCTTGTGACACATCTGTTTGATGCTCCTGACAAATGCTTCACAACCCTAAAATATAGTGTCAATATCTTCAACAACTACAAAATGGCGGAACTTTTAATAATTGCCTGAATACATTGACATTTAACTACATAATATGAGGTAATAAGCTTGAGGTCAGTTCAGAAGATGCCCGAAATGGTTGCCTTGAACTTCCTGACATATTAACAGCTTATCCGATACTTCACGCCGAACATTTTCAAACACAGTAACGTCAATATCTCTACAAATATTTATTATTCTCTGCCGTATATCCAAAATTGAAGCAGGTTCAGTTTCGTAAACCTTTTGCTCCAAATAACCCCATAAAATATCCAAAGGTGTCAAATCTGGGGAGCGGGCTGGCCATTCTGTAGGACCTCGACGGCCAATCCAACGACCGGGAAAAGAAGTATCCAAATAGTTTCTTACTTGTCTGGAGTAATGTGGTGGTGCTCCATTTTGTTGGAATACAATATCCATATCGAATTCATTAGGATTCGCTTCGAAGATTTCAGTGATGAGAGGGTCAACAGTAGTTTCCAGCATATTCAAATACAGTTCTCCTGTTAAATTTTGATCAATAAATAGAGATCTATATCTCTATTTATTGATCAATATGGTTTCCCAATATTCCTGCCCACACGTTAATTTGTTTCTCGGAAAACTTGAGGGTTGGGGTCACTCTAATAACGGCAATTTTGTCTATGAACATTGCCGTTTAAAAAAATGTACAGTCTTCACTAAAACAAATATTGTGGAGATAGGTAGGATGCCTTTCAATAGTTTCCGTCATGATTTCACAGAATTTTGTTCTTCTATCAGGGTCATCTTCAATCAATTGGTGTACCATTTTAATTTTGTATGGATGATACCTATTCCTCTTCAAAAGTCTTCAAACAGTAAAAGGAGACACCTCACAAACATTCGCGACGTAATAAGTAGGCTGTTTTGGATTTACTATCATCTCATCAATTATTTGCACTTGCTGTTCTTCCTGATTGGACGGATGATCTGGGGGCTTTTTGTTATGTACACTACCGGTAGTTGTGAATTTGGGTACAAGTTTCCTCAAATATTTTCTACAGATAGGACGATTCGGAAAACGTTCATTGAAAATCCTTTCGGTCTCGTGAAAGTTACGCGTTGCACCGTAAATAAAAATCGCTTCAATTTTTTCTTCCAATTGACGAGAATTGACTATTTTAGAGATTGTTGACGTGGCACCTTTCTACTAGTAAAACCGAAAACAAAAGGAGAATATTCTAACTTAACAATGATGTTCATTGTCGTACTGACATTTTTTGTCATCTTTATAAACAAAAAATAACTTAACAAACCTTATCGGGTTGTGGGAATTGCCATATAACAGATAAAAAGGAATATTTCTAGAAATAACGATATTTATGTGTTTGTCTTCAGGAAATTATTATATGTTTCGCCATTTTTAGTAGTTGAAGATATTGACTTCATATTCTAGGGTTGTGAAGTATTCGTCAGGAGCTTCAAAATGATATGTCACAAGACCCCTTTTCCATTTAACTTTTTCCCAGATGGCGCCCAGTCGCCATCTTGAAAGTTTCATCTGGCCTACTAGCCTCGATTTTGTTCACTTCAATTGTGACTCCTGCCGTGAAAGCGTACCTATGTTCTTATATGATACACGAAGTTTTTTTTCATTTTTTCATGTGGAAGAGTCAGTTTTTCTTGCTTGTTTCTGAGTTTTTGATATTCCACATTCTGATGAATGAACAAAGTTTAATCAATACGGAATTTGTGACCATTTCTATTCGAAATCATTTTCTCCAAATTCAATATGGCGGCACTATGACATCATCTATTGAAAGATCGTCAAATAACTTAAAGTAAAAAGAAACAAACTTTATCACTGAAGTGTACCCCCTGTGCCACAAAATTGAAAGTTTTAGGCTTCATCTTATTGTGCATGAGTTAATATACATTCTTATACACTTCTTCACTGTTACAAACAAATGTACCTACCACAAAGTATCTTTGACATTTTTGTAGTAAAAGAGGTTCACTTCCCTGTTAAAATTCCAAAATACCACCTTACAATTTTGAGATAAATGAAATAGAAAATGGCCTAAAAATGGCCTGTTATAGGATGAAATATGGAATATAACGTATTCATACAGAATAATCATGAAAGTGCTGAAAAATTTTATGAAACTTATACTAAATCCAAACATGGGATTACTTTTTGGTGCGAAAGTTCAATCAATCATTTCTACATTACATTTCCGTTGTTCGGAACAGTAGCCACGTCGTTTTATTCTTATCACTTTGCCGGCTTATTTCAAATACATGAATTAATGATACGTGTTTAAAAATCTTTTGGCTTCAATTTAGTTAGGTATATCTATCATATTTGATGAAATCTTTCAAGTCGGCAAAAAGTAGGTACTTTTGTAATTGAATCTCCTTTGGAGTCGCCTCTACCCTTACGTTATCCTTTTCGGGTTTAAGAGTTTACAAGATAGGACAAAGTTTCATAATACCTATGCACATAGATCACTTTTCATAGTGATCTATCTGTCTATCTTTAGCGATCGCGTACCGTGGACCAACTAGCAACGGGGAGGGCGTGGTCCACAGCCTCCCAATTAGACGATCACAAGGCAAAGAGGCGGATCTCGAACGGCCAATCCCCATCCGGTCGGTACATTACTCTCTAGCTGGTCATCCCGAGTTCTCTCGATAAGCGATCAACCTTGGCCGATCTCGCGCGAATTTCGTTTCTATTGGCAACCGATAAGCAATTGTTTTATATAGAGATTTGGACCTCCCAGACGTTCGATAATGAGTCGAGGATAAGCGTTCGATTGGATGGATCGAGCGATTAGAACGAGCAATGAAACGTATTAGAATGAGCGATTAGCATTGTTTGATTTACGAGAGAACAAATAGGTTTGACGATGTATCATGTAACTAAGTTTAATGGTGGGGGTATACAAACACTTCTCTAATATTTTCAAAACATGGGAACATTTTAAACCTCTATTTTCGAACATTGGAACATTTTGAACAGTAGAGTGTCCTTGGATTATCAGGCACGTGATAACTCTTACGAGGGACTCACAGAAAATTGCACGAAAATAGGTAATTGAGATTTTTACACACAGTAAGCAATAAACGAGTTGATGATGTTTTTTATGAGTTAATGTTTTTATATTTCGAAAAATGTAGAAAAATATCATTTTTGTGTATTTGTTGAGCTAATGATGCCCTAACTGGAAATCAGTTTTTATCGTTATTACACGTGCATTACATTATTCATTGAAATTTCTGTTGGGCGTGAATATTACTTCGAAATTTTGTTGCAGGAGTTTATGGACAGTTGAGGAGTCCGGCTTGTCCGCCATCGGACGAAATGCGAGATGACGGATCACCCCCTCCTGGTGGCGCCCTCACCGGATACCTTCAACAACTCCAAAGGAGTCCCGCCTATCACCATCCGAAAGATGGTAACGTTGTTTAACTTTATGTAAAATTTCAACTAAACATCTGCACCCTGACAAATTTTTTGACACAACGTTATTTCTACAAGTTGTGAATAAAATTTCACAATCTATTAATTTTTCATGAAGATTTCGAAAATTTCATCATTTTTTTAGGAAATCCTATATAATGGGTCTGAATTTTTCTAAACTTCGTAGAAATCATGTGTAGAATTATTCAGTTTTCAAAATTTTACCAAAATCGTATTGGAGTTGGAGAAAAAAAATCAGAAAATAATAATATGAATATTTCGAGTGAAATTGTAAACATTCACCTGCCCTGTTACTCCTACACAATAAGATTGGTCAATATCACGACAGGCATTGAATTATATCCGACAGATAATTTTTGAATAAAATTTTGTAAGTGTTGGTAACATTTGGAGTATAAATACTCGACCTAATATACCGGGTGATTCTTTCTTCCAATCCATATAAAATATTGAAATTGGTGATGTTTCGTCGTGAATGAAACGTTGTTTCAAAATATATAAATGTCATCTTTAACCTACAGCTTGTAAAGTGGCAATGAGAAAGTAGTTTTTTTATTTTGTTGTGGTGTTCCTAAAAATTTGAGGACTCAAAACAGTTTGATGGCATATTTTGAATAAACATTTATAAAAAGCGATTCCTTCAAAAAAATGACTTCATGTGGTTCTTTGCATTGGCTAAAACTTCATCAAAACTACATACCATATTATGAAAAAGTCCACAGCAGGGTTCAGTTTCATTTGGAGTACTTCAGGTGTTCGTACCTCCTCAGCTATGCTGACTTCCTTGCAAAGGAGGGTGCTGCAAGTAGCTTCATCGGACCAGAATCTGTCATTGGTATTGCTTTAGGCTTTGCCAAACAAACATTGAACACCTGGATGGCAAGAAGTTTCAAAGACTTCTGGAAAAATCTTCCAGGATTGGTTCACTCCAAGGCGTTCATTCACCCTCCGAAGCTTGAAACCAAATAGTTGTTGGACTTTAGTAGGGATGAACTACGATGTTTAACAGGCTTCTATACAGGCCGTTGTCGTCTGAATCATCATATGTAGAGACTCAGACTGTCGGAAGACAGTGTGTGTCGCCTTTGTTTGGAATATGAGCATGTACTTTGTTGTTTGGTAGAACCACACTCTTGCCATCTGACCTGAAAGATAACTCACCATACAAACTAATCGACTTCATCAAGAAGCTGGGTTTTTTTTGGCCGAGTTTGAATATGTGGGAGCCACAATAATTCCTTGCGGTGGAGGTTCGAATGTAGACCCACTCACTATTGACCTAACCTAACCTCCTCAGCTATCGATATACCATCTGCATAGATATAAAGTCCCATTACTTTAGTCCTAAAGTGTTTGGAAACGTCATTTATAAACAATATAAAAAGTTAATGGCCCTAAAATCGAACCTTGTGGAACTCCACCCACCACTATGGATCCAAACCCAACCGGTCTAAATCTATATTACTTTTTTTAGGATACAAAAGCACGTGTCCGCCGAGGAGTGATTCTTCGGGCGGAAATTTCGGCGCGTTAGACCAGAACAACCTGCAAACGTTAAACAGCGACGACGGCACCCACATTTTCCCGACGCCGCATTTTTCACCCGACGAACACGAGTATCAGGCGTCGCTCGAAGCGCATCAACAGTTCATCGACAGTTCGCCGGAATTTTATTCGAACCACATCTTGGAACAGAAGTACAATCCTGCCGCCGCGCACAATTATGTTAAAAATTTCGTTAGAGGTAAGCCAATATTCTTTATTATATTTGTATACATACCCCTGAAGTATGATAAAATTTTCATCTGCGTATTCATTGTTCAATTTATCTGTGGCCGCCGCACGTCAACAACAAGAAAAAGTGAAAGAAATGGTTATAAACGATCGCCGAATCATAATTACAGAAGTCGTTAATGAGTTGCGTGAATCAATCCGAAAAAAAAACCCAGTTGTGGAAAAATAATTTATGGCTTTTGCACCACGATGTGCACCTGCACACACTTTATTACTTGTTCGTGAATTGTATAGGCAGGCTGTAACGATGTTTCAGCCTGCCTATTCGCCAGACTTGGTTCGGTGTGACATTTTCCTATTTTCAAAAATAAAAAGAAATTTGAAGAGCCGTCGTTTTACAAGCTTATATAACATTAAAGCTGAAAGAGCTAAAAGCTATCCCAAATATCAAGTGTTTCAAGGATAGTCTGGCACAAGTGTATAATATCTAATTACGACTATTTTGAAGGCAACAACATCAATGGAAACAAATAAATGAAAAAGTGCAGTACAAAAGATAGGATGAAGAATTTAGATCTGTCGGAAAAATGCTTAGTTGTCAATCTAGCTTAAGCATTCGATACCATATGACACAGTTTGTTATACTGAATAAGTTTTCAGATAACCGAATAAAAGGTCTAGTTTTTGCCAGGTACCCAATAGGTAGGACACAAAGGGTCAACATTCAAAATGACTTGAGCAAACCCTCAACACTCACCACGGGTGTTCCCCGAGGTATAGTACTGGCACTATTTTTCCTCATTTATATAAACGATATTTGAAAAATATGTTTATATTTCTATACTTTGAGTTTAGACAAGCCTGAAGAAGCTACTGTATAGCGAAACAGGTGTTGCCTTTTTCCGTTTAATGAGAATCTAAAGTATTTCTTGAATACGTTATGGATGTTCATCAAGTATCTGCCGATTCCATCACATGTCTTTCCATAGAACAATACATATTTTTGAATTCCTCAAAGTAATTATTGATGCACTCTGATGTCACGGAATCGCCCCTGAACTTCTTCAGAAGTCTCAGCATTCCGATGCCCAAATAGATCAGGATTATGTACAAAAGACCTTATAGGTCGCAGTACTGAGTCTGGAAAGTCTTGGAAATCGTTATAATCTATTACATACCTACTCGAATGGCATCCTTTTACTTCTGCACCACCTTTCAAATGCGCACACACTTTAGTTTAAATTCATTGATCATATAAAATAGGTGGCTGATATAGAAACATAATTGTGACATTATCACGATTTCTACTAAGTACTGACATATTGTTCAACACATGTTAACTTTGCTGATGAGCATCAATTTTTCATAGTTCTGAATTTATATACAATATTGTTCTCTATACTATATTGTCTATTTGACATACAAAAATGACTTAACTATATTCCTGGATGTTTAGCTTCATAATTCTTACAAAAAAAGTTGGAAACGAGTGAAAACATGTCATTACCTCCCGTTAATTTTGTTCAGGTACCGGGAGGTTCAACGAGGGCTACCCGGAAACGTACGGTTCCCCTTACGAAACCACCCCCTTCCAAACGGTTCCAAGCGCCGCCAACAGCGGACCCGAGCAATGGGGCCACAACCACGAATTAGCATTGGGGCATCATCCCCACACGCATCCAGCGTTCCTGTCTGCAGGCATGGGTAGGGAGCAACTGAACACGATGCAAGATACGAAACCCATGATCCAAAACGGGATGATAGCCGGATATCCGACGAATCAGGGAGCGGGAGGACCTTGCTTTACAGGTAAGAACTTGACAATAATGACAAAGTATTGATTGTTCGAATTTCTGATCCCCACGTTGGGCGCCGATACTTGAGGTTGCTTCTTAATTTATTTTCGTTTTCTTGACTCTTCAATGAAGTGGAATGTTTCAAAATGGAAGGAAGGGGGATGTTCAAAGTTAGTGGATCTATTGAATGCCAAATAAGTTATAATTACTTCACATGATATATTGGTATGAACTATAAGAAACATCAGTTACCATAGTCAATTCATATGATCCTCAATTGTTGTGTATATGCGCTGTAACTGCCTGTTCTAATAACGCGCCATCAAGTATGTGCTGTCTTTAGGCCAAATCGTGACTTCTCTTTTTCTTTTGATGACCTGCCTTTAATATATATTATCAGACTTTGTTTAATTCATTGTCGGTTATAGTTTATGTTACATGTTAGATTTTGTTACATTGTCAATTTAATTTTGGTCAAGTTATTTCTTTTCCTTCTTTATATTTTCTTGTATCCTTTATCAGCTGGGTTAGGTTAGATTTGGTTGGCGACAACTGGTTGACGAAGAAATTGATTTTTTCCACAGATTTGTATAATTGTTAGATGTTGTCGCTTAGTAAAAGTAACTGAAGTAGTAAATTATTCCCCCCCTAAACCATAACAATTTCACAGACAATCGATTCTTTTTGTTTTCATATTTTAATTTTCCGCATTTTTTTGCAGTCTTCGTTTGTTTTTCTTCTTACCTATCCGTTTCATCCATTGAATGAAATGACGCCCTTCAATACAACGATCTAACAAATGATATAGTTGCAATTACGCGATGGAAAGCCCCAATCAAACAGTAGCGAATAATCATTAAATCAATAAAAAAATGCGAAAACAATGGCGAGCAGACGGACTTTTATGATAGAGCGCGACGTGTCTTGGCAATTGTTTCGCGGTGCGACCTTGGAAGATTTATTATTAGCGGTAGCAGTCGGTAGCATAATCATTTTTAATAATACCCCCTTGATACTCTCTCTCTCTCTTTCTCGCATCACTTAAATAATAAGGCGGGTAATGAAGCTCGGACGAAGTGTTTCTTTTCTCTCATACATTTTACTTGGAAAAATTCTCTCGTCGAGACTACTACGGCTCGGTTCAATTATTTCATTTACATTTTATGGGGGGTTCGTCGTCGCAGACGAACCTTGCTATCTAATTTGATTGGCGCCACTCATCGAAGGATTTTTCTTGTATTCATTACAGTCTTTAGTACTTTCATTATAGATCATTTTATCAGCGGAACGAATTACGAAGTCTCGTATCTTCGGGAAAGGCATTTTAACAGTTAAAGTTGGTGCTATTGTTGCCACTTCTTACTTGGAAATAATTTAACGTTGCCTCTGCATGATGATGACAAAAACATCATGGAAAGCATTTCCCAGTTATTACCTAAGCTCATGTGAGCAGTGTGTCTGCGCAAAAGGAAATATTCAACTCGCAAGTACCATTTTGATCAATTATTCCTACTTGATATTCAAAAGTAGCTTCTTCGACAACACCCACCTTCAGTATCGAAAAATGTTCTAATACGAAATCGCGCTGTTCCATTTTTGGAATACAGAACTGTGCACATTGGATGTACATAAATCCGGCATATTTCCGAAAACCATTCATTCTAGACACAAAGATACGTGTTCTTGATAAACCTCTTTGTTGGAAATATCTTCATTATATGTCTAGCTGACGTGCCATCGATAATAATAACAGTTTGACATATATTTCTTCAAATTGAAGACTATGAATGTGTAACGTTATTCTTCTCATAAAGATTTTTGAAGATTATCTTCTGTACAACTATCTACAGACCACTTTCATGAAGAATCTCCAAGGAAATACTTGCAATTCAATATATGTGGTGGTATTAACTAGATATTCATCGACTCCTACACTATAGGATAGAAAAAATCATATTTCAAATTCTAGTGAACTTTCCATTTCGCTCAAACATAAACAACAATTTCTCCAAGATAATGAACTACTTGAAAAAATGGATTTTTCCAAATATTTTATTATTTCTTTTCAGGATCAGGACCGATCCAGCTGTGGCAGTTCCTTCTCGAGCTACTCACCGACAAATCGTGTCAGGCGTTCATTTCTTGGACAGGCGATGGATGGGAATTCAAACTCACTGATCCTGATGAGGTAGCCAGAAGGTGGGGCATACGAAAGAACAAACCGAAAATGAACTATGAGAAATTATCGCGAGGACTTCGATACTACTACGACAAGAATATCATACACAAGACTGCTGGTAAACGATACGTTTACCGATACGTCTGTGATCTGCAGACTTTATTAGGGTGAGTACTGAGAATTCGCAACTTTTTGAGCGGCATATACCATGAGCTATGACTAACACGGGTTCCTACCGAGTAACGTGTAAGCAAATTGCCACAAACGACTCTCCTTAATAGAAAGGCTCAACAAATTGTTTCTGGTCTGGATTCCTGGCCTCACTAGCCTGGAAGGCAATAAGGCTGCTGACTCTCTCGCAAAGGAGGGTGCTGCAACCAGCTTCATCGGACCAGAAACTGTCATTGGCATCGCTTCAGGCTTTGCCAAACAAACATTGAACACATGGATGACAAGAAGATTTATGGACTTCTGGCAAAATCTTCCAGGATTGACTCACTCCAAGGCGTTCATTCACCAAACAGTTGTTGGACTACGATGTCTAATGGACCTTCTCACAGATCACTGTTCTCTGAATCATCATTTGCAGAAACTCGGACTGTCGGAAGACAGTGTGTGTCGCCTCTGTTTGAAGAATGATGAAATAGCAGAGCACACACTTTGTGCCTGCCCCGTTGCGGACCGAATCAGATTCTCAGAGTTTGGCAGAGCCACACTTTTACCATGTGACCTGAAAGATCACTCACCATGTAAACTAATCGGCTTCGTTAAAACCTGGGTTTATTTGGTCGAGTGTGAATAGGTGTGAGTCACAATAAACCCTTGCGGGTTGCGGTGGAGGGTCGAATTGACCCACTCACTTTTAACATAACCTATCACTGAAGACTCAACCCGAATTAAATCAAATGAAGACATGACTTTCAAAAGAAGTAGAAAGTTCTGAATGACTCCATTCGTGTTTCCAGGGAATTCATTCTGAAATTTTAATTTTTCTGGTCTACATTTCAAAATCCCTCTATGGATACCGAAATCAACCCGAACCAAATGTTGAAAACTAATTTTTAATCGATACTGGTATTTTTGGGTAAATTATGCAATTTCAGAGGGAGTGAAAAATTTATCACAAAATGCAAATTAATAAAAAAATTATTCAAATAACCTTTTTTCTTTTTTCTTTTTTTGTATCAGTTTTCTATTCAATTTATCTATCTATTTTCTATCACCAATCGAAAAATGTTTTAATAAAAAAATGACTGCTGATTTTGAGAAGGAAACTGTTTCTAAGACATTGATATTTTGATGAGCCTTTTTAGGAGGGTTAATATCAAAACGATATTTATCATGAATAAAAAATACAAGTGAGTTTTCTTGAAACTTCGTGATACATAATCAATTTTCCTGACTCAGAAATGAAAAGAAAACATATTTTCTTGAAAAATTTCAAATTTGTCTAGTTGTAGATTTTTTTATTAGGGACCTACAACTTGGAGAGATCTAGTTTTCATGAAATTGTAAAAAATAATTTTCCATCCTAAAAATTCATCACATTTCATTCTTCTTAACTTGGCTTGATTTTAAATAAAATTAGTCGTTCTGTTATCGTCATATTTCCTATCCTTTCTAATTATCATTATTAGTATCACTATCAATTTCTTGGGCTTGAAAGACGGAAAGATGTAATCCACATATTCTTTTGAATGGTATTCAGTTGATCATTAAATTAATTGTGACCGATTTTTTATAATATAATACGAACAGAAACTAATGAATGATGTATTTTTAATTACTGTGATGAATGTGACTAAAAATATTGTTAGAATGATGGTCCATTTAATTTTGTGTGGAATAAAAATTGTTCGTAGCTTACATTCTTGAGTATATATTTTTTAAATTCAATTGTCTTACCAGTGAAATGTCTCTCAAAACTAGTTATTCTTGAATGAAACCTCAAATTGTAATATTACTTCATTTAAAAATATGGTATGATAAAAAATGTCAAAGAACACTATAGATTTTTGTGTAGAACACAATATATTTAATTATCTTAATTGCGTACTCCAAATATTCCAAATCTAAATTCGAACGATTATTTGCTCACAATAATTGTTGAATTTTTTTCATTCAAATTTGAAAAGAAACCGATTTGTGATTGAATCTCATTTGAATAACGCAAATTCAACATCAACATCGTTGTAAATCAAGAAACCATTTCTTAGAAGCACATTTTTCAGAAGAAGAAAGATAGATGAATCACCGAAAAAACTACATAAATGTGTCAAATGTATTTTCCAGGTTCGCTGGTAGAGGTCTGCAGTACTGCAAAAACAACAAGAACGCTGCGTGTGTTGCCTTACTGTATTTGAATGATAGTGTCTACCGCAGTTGTAGACGAAATGTCGGACATAAAAACCTGCAGACTTCGGCCAACTTGGAAAATACCTTTGTCACATTCATCACAGTCCGGAAAGTTTATTTACATTCTTTGAATTAATGTTTCGCTATTCCTAGTTATTGTTTTTAGTTCAGAATACTTATAGAAGTTTTTTTTACAGATACAGTCCCGAGGAGCTTCACGCGATGGTGGACCTCAAGCCGGAAAAGAAAGACGATGACTGAACTAAACAACCATCCTCATTCTCACAAAAGTATCAAAAATAGTGTCAACATTGGCATTCATGCTGGATAAAATTGGTGCCTCTCTAATAGTTGAATCAAAATTAAATTTCAAATCGACAATAACGTGTCTGAATTTTTTTTTCGGGTAATACTGTTGAAAAGAAAAATTCTGGGCAAGTATCCAAAATTCTCATACATTACGAAATTAACGAATATGCACGAACAAATATAAGTTATAATAAAACAGTTTTTGAATACCTAAAGATATTTCACATCAAATGAATGTTCAAAAAAAGTTAGTGCCATCCATAAAATGCCACAATATCTTATTCCATGAAAATAATCTTGTGCGAGGTGTTTGTCTTGCAAATACTTCTTCCATTATCATCTGAATTTTTTGACAGTCGCTTCAAATTGGCTCACATTTATACATTTTTCATTTAATTTAGATATTTTCTCAAAGGACTCACATTTTCAAGGTATTTGAGAATCAACAAGATATAGGTTTTACAATTTTTCAAGTTCTCTTCTTTTCAATTTCAATCATTCTTGGTTGACTCTCTTTGTTTCCAGAAAGCTCTGGAATTATCTGTGATTCTTACCAAATAAAGTATTTTTATATCGATTTACAGTTGATTTTTGAACGCCTGTAACTTTCAAATCTATCTTTCTAGTACTTGCACAAAACGAAAATTCTCACACTGAACAATAATTGACAACAAAGCAGTGATTTTTTGATAATTATAATATTCGTTTCCAAACTGAAAAATTCAATGTTGAGGGTCGCTGTTTCGGGCCCCAAGAATATATCACAATACTATGAGGGTTTCAAATCGATAAATAATAAATCGGAACACTGTAAATAATAATATTGTGATAAGCCTATTGAATTATAGTTTTTACTTTGAAAAACAAATAGTTTTCGTGAGATACGTGTTGGAAAATATTGAATGATTTTTATGTTTGCTGATGACCAGTCGGGAGTTGCAGAAAAATCAACCCGATTTCCTGGCACTTGTTCTAGTTAGTAGTTTGAAAAAATTGATATTATTGACGTTGCAATTTGCTGTTACAATGATTTTTTCGATGTTACATTTTCCAATGAAGCATGTTCTGAGTAAAAGAATTATGTGAATCTTCTCCTCCCAAACACACGGATATCCAATAAACATCTGTTGAACATCCAGCTTATGTCCAAAGGATATCTTCTGAATATTTCATAGATATCCACTGAAGGATATCCATTCCAAATTCTCTGAGGTATATCTTATAGAGATTATCATTTTATGTTCAAGAATATTCCGACCTGAACTGGACATGAATTGGATATACAAACAATGTCCGGTAGCTTATCCCACTTCTGACACCAAACGAATGTGGTGAACATTGAACTTTTTGGCTGTGCTTTTAGATATGAAATTGAGTTGGTTTAACCTCATACTTCTCTCAACTGGTCAATATTCTCTTAAATTTTTTTTACTACTTGACATGTGTTCTGACGTCATCTTGCAATATTTAATGAACTATGTTTTCCATTCATGTTGACGAGTGTCGTTGAATACTATTTTTATGAATGTGGTCTCAATATTTGACTGGTCAATTGTTGAAAAGGATTGTGCTAGATTTTCTGTGAACTCTCACAGAGGTTCATTCAAATAGAAAATTTTATTTCTGGAAAATTCCACTATCCTTCTCAATTGACGATCAGTTTATTTTTTGTAAGTATGTTTTATTTTTTAAGTTATTATTAAATGAGAACACAATCGTTCGAAAAAAAACAGGTGTGGATCTCGTTGTAAGGGGTCCTCCTGCATATTTGTGTTTATCATACATATAATTATTGTACTAAATGAGATGTTTCAATAAAAATATATTGGTATTACCAAATTTTTGTTTTTTATTCCCGAATCATTTTGAAGAGAGATTCCATTTCAAAATGATTTTCAACTTGACAGGTAGAATCAGTGTAAAATGAATTTGATTTTTCAATTATCTATGGTAAAAGAACAAATGAAAAATTAAATTACACATGGGCTGAAAAGTCCCGGGCCTAAGAAGGAAAACGCGTTTTTTGTTCAAAATTAGCCTTATTCATCAACGTAATCTCCATCAACATTTCAATACCACTTTTGTAGAACGATTGATTCATCCTTTGCCCCAAAATAGGCCTCATTTTCATCAAAAATTTTTTTGGTTAGCAGCCAGTAGTCGCTAGGAGCCAAATCTGGCGAACACGGTGGATGTGGGAGCAATTCGAAGTTCCATTCAAGTGGTTTTGCCATTGTTTTAATCAACTTGTAACATGGTGCGTTGTCTTGATAGAACAAAATAATTTCTCTTTGCCATATGCGGTCGTTTTTTTGCAATTTCGGCCTTCAAATGCTCCAACAACGCTATATAATATACAGTGTGGATGGTATTTCCCTTCTCAAGATATTCGATGAATATTATACCATACACATCCCAAAATGCCGAGGCCAGCCGATTATTGTGCTTTCGGGCGCTTTTAACGACGTTCACCAGTTGTTCTTCACTCTGATGATCGTTTTGATTCCGGAGGGAAGTGATTAATCCATGTTTCATCCATTGTCACATATCGATGCAAAAATTCCGATTTGGCATGTTTAAACATGGCCAAACACTGCTCATAATCATCAGAGCTCCCTCATAGTCAAATGATCATGCAATATAAAGCCAGCACGTTCTTTTGATATCTTTAAAATGTCAGCTAACTCACGCGCTTTTCGATAATTCGAAACTATTTTGTGGATTTTTTATGTTTTCTGGTGTTACTGCCTCTTTTGGACGCCCACTGCGTTCTGCATCATCGGTTTCTCTACGACCACGTTTCAACTCAGCAAACCAACGTTTAATTGTTGTTTCTGATGACGGGGTCCTTATCAACACTTGTCAAGCCATTGCTTCGCTTGAACGGTATTTTTTTCCATCAAGAAGCAATGTAAAATTAAAACACGAAATTGTTTTTGATCCATTGTCTTGAAAATAACAAAAGTAGTGTCACTACATCACTAACGACATATATGTGTTGGTCCCGTGACTTTTCAGCACATGTAGTGTGACTAGCAATGAATATTTTGATTTCAAAAGACTACCAATGACAGCTATAAATATGGAAATCAATTTTACTCTGAAGGATTCATAAAAAAATCAGTGCAAAACATAAGTAAACTCTAAAATACTAGGTAGCAATCCCCCAATGGTCCATTCTTGGGACATCTAAGTAGACTTATATTCTGTAGGATTATTAAAGACAGGTACAAAACTTGAGAGAAATACACTAAAAAATACTAGGTGGCATTCCCCAAGGAGTCCTTCTTGGGTCATTTAACTAGATGCTCAGTAAATTTTCTAAAAAACGAGATTCTTAAAAAACAGTCAACACTGATTTGTTTATATGAAAAACGCAGATCCAAACTCAACTTAAAAAAATATTTGATGTTGTCAAACACTTGGAAAAAAACTACCATTCACCTAGGACGTATGTGTGTATGCATAATGCATAATAAGCCAGACACTTCGTGATCGATTCAGTCAGCTTGGAGTTCGGGGAACCCCCGTATTTTGTCTAAGCGCGAGCGAGCTTGCCGAAATATACGCCGTGCGACACGTTCGTATCAAGATCAAGTAATATCAAGTATCTTGATTTCAAGTCAAGTGATAAATATCTCAAAATAAGTTAAGTCAAGTATGTAAATTGTCATGTGCTTGATTTTCAAGTCAACTCAAGTAGTTTGTTAAAATATCAAGCTACTTGACTTGATTGTTCTAAAATTGTTCGTTCCGTTAACCAGCTGACGAACGTCAACCCTCAGAAGTAGAAACTTGTGCGAGCAATGGATTAACAAGGCCTTACCTTTTAACGT
>WOGR01001257.1:0-20555 GCA_015342045.1 Leptinotarsa lineolata | reverse complement strand
TTGATATTATTGAAAATGTTCATCTGAGGCGCGAGATTCACGATACTTTTTGTTTCAGAATCAACCGGTACCGAAAGTGATAGTGATGGGCAGTAGTACCGCCTCCGAAACAACAATCAACACTAGCACTGACAGTTCAAATACAATCGTAACTACAGTCACAGCCACAGATGGGGATTGTACTGAAGACAGCCTAGAATATCCCGAACCATTAGATCTTTTTTGTACCGAGAACATTCAGGAAAACTCCAAAATGTCGAACAACATTTTACAGCCAGTTCCCCTTTCACCCAAAACCCCTGCGACAGCCAAACAATATACGCCTCCAACGGCAAAGTATGAAACCAAGTTCACGTTTGAGGTGAACAACTCCAAAACGTCCATGCCTCTTGAGGACTTCACTCCTAAGGTTATAATAAAAGAGGATAACAGATTTATATATGAAAACGATAACCATGAAAAATCTCTGGAAAAGAAAACTGTTGATAAGCTTATGGAAGAACAGCTGGAAGCTATAAAAATGGAAGCAAGACGGAGAAATAGCTACAAGCAGGCAGCCCAAAACTTCGACGTGATTGAAGTCATGAACGACGAGTCTTACGATATTAGGGGTCTCAAAGATCATGGTGCGAGTGTGAAGAAACTCGAAGTGGAGAAACAGAGGACTGAGAAAACATCTCCCAAGAGAAGGGCCGAGAGGAATTTGAATTCTTCTCCAGAAGAATCGGACTCGCCCAAACCCAAGCACAGGTAAGTAACTGATAATAATGAGTACGAACAGATTCCAAATCATGAACGATAAAGTGGTGTCTTCAATTAATATGAGTATAGAACTTGAAAAGATAGAAATGGTAATTTCTACATATTTTATCAATGGTAGCATCAACAATAAACTTCTCATGAACCTTGCAATGGTCGGATGCTTACATGTGTAGATTTTATTCACAAAATCACAGCAGAATCAACAATGGAAATTGAAGATGTTCAAACATAGCCAATAGTATTTGAAAGGACTTTTTACGGGTTACTACCAATAATTTCTATCAAAAAATCTCTTTGTAACTAGTGGGGAATAACCTGTCAGTGACGTTATTCCGTATTGGCCTCAAATCAACATTATATTTATCATCTTGTTTATTTTTGGTAATACTTTCCTAACAATCTGTAACATATTTTCTGGCGAAAATATACTCCAATGACACTATACGTTTTCAAAATAACGCAAAGCATGATATTATATATACATTTCTCATCATTTATGGACATTACACACTTCGTTTCCAAATATTGAAGAGTGATCTCGTAAGAATACCGTCATATTATAGAATTCAGCGGTTTTTATGCCATCATGATAATTCCTCAATATTTTTGTCCATGAGAAGTACTAAACTAACTTTTAAATAATACTCTTCAATCGCTTCACTTGCTTTCATTCAATCCATCGAAAGTTTGACTTGTAATACTCGTATTCAGAATCTGACAATTCATGCTGAGTATTACACATTCTTCTCTGGAATTATGCCTTATTTGATTAATATTCTTCTACATCAAAGAACGACGACAATTGTAGTATAATGTATTCGAATATTTTCGGTTTTTGTCTCTAACTCTACTGAAAACAAAAATTTTCTATTTGGTGTGTTTGAGGAGTGTGTTCTTATACAATTCTTGAAAAAATAAGGAAATCATGGATTGGATTTTATTTATATTTCTTTCAGTTACTGGATATCAATCGATGTTCTTCTTTGTTTCATTGAATGTTGAGAATAATTTACACTTTCATTTCTTATCCACTAGGGTAGTTATTTTCGAAGAAACACATTCAAGGTCTGTGAAAGAAACATTTTTTTTAATTTCACACAAGAAATACCATATTACATTGCAAGTATCGATTTGAATTCGAAGACAAAACGATTTCAAGCCTCTCTTCCAAATTCCATAAAATTCCAAAAACCATACAACGATAGACTCGATTCACAACACACAAAACTATATGGAAAGTTCGCAAAACTGTTCAGTGGTTAAGTCAGGGGCTTTGGCCGTAATACTGGAATGAATATTACAAAGATGAACTTATCTAGTATCAAGTTGATGGCTTGTATGAATTTAATCAATTCTCTTGGATTGATTCTTCAGGTAAAAAATCTATTTATTTCAAACATACTCTGAAAATTTACGTTTCTGAAATTCTGTGGGGTATTATTGAAATTCACATTCTGTCTTTTATTGAGTTTTGATTTCAAACTGAGATCATATTTCAGGTAAAGTAAATTTTGTAATGATCAGAA
Source organism: Leptinotarsa lineolata (assembly GCA_015342045.1). Taxonomy (NCBI): domain Eukaryota; kingdom Metazoa; phylum Arthropoda; class Insecta; order Coleoptera; family Chrysomelidae; genus Leptinotarsa; species Leptinotarsa lineolata. The sequence continues at coordinate 18,267 of WOGR01001257.1, read as the reverse complement.
AGTTCCAATCTCTATTTCTGTCTATAGATAGACGAATTCCCTCTGAGATTTAGGGTTAGTAGATCGCATGAGTCTTATGAAGACTTGGGAGGGTTACTCATAGGAGAATGCTTCATATCAAAGAAGGGGCTGTAAGAGCACGAACCATTGGAATTTCAACTTCCAAAATTCACCTTGTTGGTTTTGGTTACTTTGGATGCCCCAACTAAGTAGTGTCCCTTTATTTTCTGTTCTCTGAAAACCTTTGGATGTTGAAAAAACTCTTCTGTGAATTGATGCAACTCGATTCCGAAATAAAGCATTCGTGATTAACAAGACAACGTTGTTTCGATCTGCCATAGTGGTGTGTGTCATCAGTGGTGATGGGCTGAACAACGCATGCATTGTTGCACTCAACCGATTCAAATACCCATGGTCATCTTCTCTAATAAAAATGCTCTTTCAAGTGATTGAGAGTATAGTTAACCAGAAACAAATTTTGTCATCACACTACCCACTATTCCCACACTAGAATCCACAATGCTGGAAATTACTTTTCGACAACGTTTCGACAGGCGAATTTTCAACAGCTTATCATCTACAAGGCGTCTGGTCCTGATGAAGTGCCCGTCACCATATTCAAAAAGTGCGCCGATAAACTCGCACCAGTATTTTGCAGACTATTCAGCCTGTCTTACAAGAAAAGTGTTTTTTCGTCGTGTTGGAAGATTGCTCGCGTTCAGCCTATTCCCAAAAAGTGCAAGAAGAATCTTCCAAATAAATATACACCAGTCGCTAATCTATCAGTGATATCAAAAAACATGGAGAGAGCCGTAAACTACCATATCCTTACATATTTGAAGGACTTTCAGATCTTGAGCGATCATCAATATGGCTTTCGGTAACAAAGATCAACAGGCGACCTTCTATCGTATGTCACCCATATTTGGAATAACGCAATAGAGAAATATGGAGAGTCAAAAGGTGTTGCGCTTGATGTTTCTAAGGCTTCTGACCGTGTGTAGTATGAGGATTTGCTGACAAAACTTCGATGATATGGCTTGTCAAATCATTTTTGTGTATGGCTCTCCAGCTTCCTGAAAGAACGTACCCTGCAAGTGACCGTCGATAAATATCTCTGGAGTATTTCTACCATCAACATTGGTGCTCCCCAAGGATCTATATTGTCTCGCACCCGCTTTTTATTGTATATCAACGACTCATTAGGAACATTAGGAACAAGAATCCAATATATCCATTGCTTTGCTGGCATTGGCTGCGGATGCACAACTTGATGTCTTTGAACCTGATATAATAATGTCTGGACAGACAATTCAGCTTTCTGCTTTGATAAGTTTGTTGGGGGTTAAAATGGACACCAATATGTCTTGGCGTCTCATGTCACTGGAATTGGCAAAGGCTGCTTCTCAAAAACTTGAAATACTGTTCCAAACCAGAAAACTGTACACACCTCAGTAGCTTTTGATGCTTTATAAAGCTCAGATCAGACCTTCTTTGGAGTATTGTTCTCATGTATGAAGCTCCGCCCTAAGCATGCCTGAAGCTGTTGGATTCCATCCAGAAAAGAACCATCCGCTTGTACCCTTGATCGTTTGGAACATTGAAGAAAGGTTGAAGATTTGTCTCTTTCATATATACTTCCACGTGAGGTGTTCAAGTGACTTGGCACATTTGATTCCACCAAGAGCGGTTCATATCGAAAATACGTGACGGACTATGGCTGCTCATCATTTTGAGGTTCAACTCAGTACACCTCAAACTCCACTGCTTGAGAACTCTTCCATGAACTGCGTTTATGTGTAATCAACTTTCCGAAAAGGTTTTTCCAAATGAATTTAATCTTCAGTGATTCAAATCCAACGTGGATCGCTACTTTCGCACAGACACCGCTTTCAGAGTGCCTTGAGGATTTTCATGTAGTGCTTCTGTTTTTTCTTTGAAAAAAAGCTTTCACTGCCTGGGTCTAGTTAGAAACAGAATCCAAAACAAAGCATTCATTATCTAACACCAGCCAGTGCTATTTCTACTCAGCATAGGTCTCATCAGGGGTACTAGGCTGAACCACGTTGGAGTAAAATAACAAACCCGAGTATGAAATAATCATGGATAATTACCCTTAGGAAGACACCATTTATGAAATCAGCACATAACTCAATCCCAAATATCACTGGTGAACAAAACGTCTGAAGAAAGTTCATTGTGAATTCAAGCTCTTAACTGGTATCACCAGATACCAGAATATTTGATGAAACAGTTGAAATCCTACATGAAATTGATAGCAACACTTCTGATGTGAAACTTGGTGTGTCTCAGAGTTCATTTCTGTTAGGGATTGGTTGGATCAGATACGCCAGCGTGTGGATTAATAGGCGCGGTCTGATGGATTGGCTTGCTCGTTCACCAGATTTGACTTCTCTCGATATTTCCTTTTGAGGCTATATCAAATCGGAAGTTTATGGTACACAACCTGTGAAAATACGATAACAGGATTACTGAAACTTGTGCTAGCATTACCACAGGGATATTTCAAATTGTTTGAAATCAGTTCGAATAGACTATGTTATCATCACTGTGTTATCATCAGGTAATTCAATAAGAACATTTCCATGTGTTATATTTCAGGTATAAGATAAAAAATAATGAAGTTAAAATAAAATATTGTTACGTTTTTCTCTGTGAGTTCATCAATAATTGACTACACTGAGCGATAATCAAACTCAACTTCATTTCACTATCAATATAATAAAACATTTCAATTAAACTTCAACTATTATTGGAAGGTCTATCGCCTTATTAGATCGCTCCGCGTATCGCACTTCCACTGACTCCCCTGATAAGCGAGTGGTTGGTGCTTATCTTTGGAAATCGAAGGTGGTGGAATGTTTCTAAGAATTTTATCGAAGAGGCGGTAGCGATATTTCAGTCACATCTAGAATGCCGACGAACACCGAAGATGCGCGAAACTTTCTTCGGAATGAGCGCGCTCTCACCCACGTCATAGTTGGTTTATGGCTACTAGTGGCGGTCGGCGTTATTTTCTTCAGGGTATGATTCATAACAATACTATCGTTTTATGCCGTTGAAATCAACACTCATCCATTGCAGAAAATGTTACTAATTTATTTCTGTTTCCAACAAAAACTGATTTAGAAAAATTTGAAATTGGGTGGTGGAGAGTTACGGAATTTTCAGTCCCAAATTCAAACATCAATAACTCCGCAACCGGTTATCAGAATTCGAGAGAAGGGCATTGTATAGAAAATTAAAACTGCTTTCATACGAAATATCATAAAACCATTTGAAAAAAAATCGGTGGCATACTATTAGCGGTAGGTAAATGATGTCACATTAGTAGCTTTTTCATCAAAAAGTACTGACAAAGATTCCCTGTCACAAAATTTTTCCCGACTTTGGTATCTTGCCTCAGGGAACCTATTTCCGCCTGCAGTGTATACTTGATGTAGTCAAAGTGTTGGATGATTATCATTATTATTGTCAACACCATTATCAGATGAAAGGATTGAATGCGTATTCCTCAGAATGATTTTGTTGATTTTGAAAAGTGAGCTTTTAAAAAAATATAGCCACACTCAAAGAACCCTTCTGTTTCCCAAGTATCTACTGGTAATATATTTTTATTCATTAGAAACCAAGTAGATTCAACTATTTGTGGTATGAATTTCATACAATATTTATATTCCATCCGATCCGAAAGATCACTCTCGAGGTTGAATGGAAGAGCAACTTCTAATTGAATCATTCGTGACAAGATCAGAAATTGAATTCTGCCTTTTGATAGGTAGATTGTATATACTGTATTCCATACATCGTATTTTTTTCTTACCTATCAATTCAAACAATTATTATTATTGTATAACCTGATCGGTTTCATTTAAAAGCAGCGTATACTTGGTCCAGTTCGAATAAGTGTGAGCCACAATAAGCCCTTGCGTGTTGCGATGAAGGCTCGAATTGACTCTTCCCCGCAACTCACTTTTGACCTAGCCTAACCTAATACTCCTATTTCTATATCTGTATCTGATGTAAAACTTGACAGCCCCTAACAAATCAATCAAAAACCCACTCTGTTCTGATTATTATTGAAAGAAATATAGCCCGTCTGTACAGAACGAGCTTACGGGAATCAATAATGTTCTCGTAATATTTTCATTGCAGAAAATGACAAGAAGGAATGATGAATATATTCTTTGCATTTAGTTGTTTATTCAGAAATAGATAATGATGCAAAAAGAAATTTTCCCTGACGTACTCAGAAACATTACTAGTCGTCTGCCAAGAAAATTCCAAGGAGTATAGCAGCAGAATGAGTAATTCTCTGAAACATTACTCAAGAGTTGACAGTGGTGCTGGACGGGTATAGATTATTTATTTATTCAATTTTAAAATTCTTGTTAGCGTTGATTTCGACTGAGGTTGAAGACAGACAAATGAGTATTGGAGTTGGGATCGAATTCAGATGAATCGAGACAATGAAAAATGTTTTACCAGCATTCTCAAAAATTTTTGAAAAAATAGCACAGCAAATCAAATTATTTAGGGTCTTTCACTGAACGCCTCCTACCTCTAAATTTGAATAAAACAAAATGTTTATGAGATACAATCAAAATTTTTTATTCGTTAGAAAAACTTTTATATATAATTATGTGTGGAATATAATAAGCCGCCACGGCTTATCTGGGTGCAGCGCATGACTCTGGCACATAAATCAGGCTGAATCTGACCGATAGCATGGGTTATGTTGACTTTGAGGGTTGCTGTAGTTTGTGGCTTATATGCATACAAATGCGACTCAGGAAAACCCCTTAAGGAAAAGATTAACGGGGTTAAATTGCACATCTCGTTGGTCTGTTCACATCACCTCCACGTGAGGTGACCAAGCCTCAAATTGCTCGTGCGGAATATCCATTGTGGCACATGTCGTTGGTGTCCAGATCATCCAATTCAGACCAAAAGAAGTTGGTAATCATCGACCTACGGAACTCGCCGTTGACAGTAATGGCCTGATCAACGTCGTTCTCAGAGAAATATAAACCGATGACTCCGCCAGTCCAAAATACACATTTTTCGATTTGAAAAACTCCAAATTATTGCTGAGAATACTGAAATACAATAGGTTTGGAAGCAGTTCTTCAATTTGGATAAAAACTGATATCTCACAGGAAGTTGCCGGAGTTATCGGGTGAAGAAATAGCTTTTGTCTGATTTCTACTAAGTACCATTTTTATTTGATACGATCAGTTCCGGTTTGTTAGACCATTTTCAAGTTGATAATAATGATAATTTTAATGTTTATTCGAAGAAATAATTCATAAAGAAAATATTTCTACATGAATAATAGAGAGTAAACAATGAAAACATCATGGGAGTATTCAAGATACTTGTATGTGATGATGCTAAAGTTAGCACAAGCAAAATATATACATACATACATAGTACACATAACCGTAAACACTAAACTGATCCACACATCTAATATACCTACTACTTATATATCAGTATACGCATATAACCAGCAGAGCCACTCAACAACTGAATAAATTTGTTTCCTCCATCAACCGGTCACACCCCTATGAGCTCAAGGGAAGACGAGGTTCCTACCAAATTTCTCTAAAGGACTATGATTTATGTTCTCCAGTCCGTCTTTTGAGGACATGTAAAATGCCTGGAGTGGAATTGTGTCTAGTAGAGTTCTCTTCCCCTTCTTTCTCTCCTTCCCCTTGTTTTTTCTACCAGTTTGGGTTTGGGTACTGAGTGTGGTAATAAACAGGCTTCTTCTTCGTCTCCTGTTTGAGATTCTTTCCTGCTATTCTTATCTCTTCCTGGTTTCGTTGTTTCAATTTTCAAACAGAGTATTTCTCAGTGTCGGTCAGGAACATTGTATTCCTTATTATTTTGATACCCACTATATTGTTTTCTTTCGCTGTTTTCAGGTGATGTCTCAGAATTTTATAATCCTGTCTGTCCTTCTTGCTTTAGTCGTTGGCAATTGATACATTCTTCCCTTTCAATTCGAATGCGTTATCTAAAATGGATATTTTTTCCTAGGAAAGATGTGAATTCTAAAAGGATTGGTTTCCTCTCTCCTGTACCAATATATGAAATGTTGTTTATATATTTTACGGTGAGTTCTGTTTCTAATAAATCGTTGAGGGTTTTGAGTTTGTCAGGTGGTAGATCTGATACTGACAGTCCAAATATAGCAATGTTGTCATTCCTGTTTTTTCTTTCCAACCAACTACAGCGTTCTTGTAGCTCTTTCACTTGTTTTTCAACAGCAGTAATTTAAGCGTTTATTGCCGATGCGACTTGTTGGATCTCAGCTTCCAGCTCACTTGTTTGTTTTTTATTTGCCAGAAGAAGCAGCTGGTATAAATCTCTAGTGGAAATTCTCTTTCATTATCGGAAGCATTCATTTTCAATAAAGCGAATTTTGGAGAATTAGCACACATCCACTTTTATATATTGTCGTTCACGGAACACAATTTCAACTATTGGTCTACAGCCGTTTCTCATCAACAGTTTTTCTTCAGTTGGTTTTTCTGCTTTGAGGCAGAATTGCCAGTTGGATAAACTCTTTTCAAAATAACTGCATTTATAAGAACATTTCCTTTATAAATCAACGAGTTATATTGAACAATGATTTTTTATGCTTGTCCCCCCAAGAAACCTCTTCTGTTCTGACACAGGGTTAGATTCTATACCCACTTGTGTTCTTTTTTTCCACGTTCGACTTTTCTGCAGTGTTACCCCAGTGCGACGTTCATTTAAATGCTGATGATTCTCACATCTGTCATATCAATCTAATGATTTCTAACTACTACAGTCTCACCGACATGAACTTGGATGTGAAAAATACATTTTTATTTCCCAATTACCACGGCAATAAAGCAGTAGCTTATGATCTGACCTGAGAGCTTAGTACCGTCCGGTGGTCCCCAAGGATCCCATTAAGAACCATTGCTATTCAATGTTTCTATGGACGATATTCAGTTATGCTTTCCTAATGCAGAATTTGTAAGCTTTGCAGATGATGTGAAAGTCTACAAGAAAATCGATCCACCGGACGACTGTGTAGAACCTCAGAGCAAGTTGTACCAACTATTCAGTTAGTGTTTCGACAATGGTATGGAACTTAATACACATTCATGCTATTCCATAATTTTCAGCCATAAACGTATTCCCTTAACGCTCTCTTGAAGTATAAAGCAAGTTTCATTCAATAATGTTACAGAAATGAAAGACTTGGGTTCACTCCTAGACAGCTCACTTTCATTTCAGCCCCACATGTCATCCACTATTAATAAGTATCTCAAAATGCTAGGATTCCTAAGAAGATGCACCTCAAATTTCACTGATATTAGATGCTTAAAATTTCTGTACCGTTTCCTTATAAGATCTCATCTTGAATACGTATCTTCTGTATGAAACCCATCATATGCAAGCCACATCTATATATTAGAACAAGTTCAGAGAAAATTCCTGAGATTGGTCGCGTTTAAATACAGAATTACTATTGAGAACTACATATATCAATATCTGTCCTCTACTACATTCTCTCACAGGTCTTGAAACATTACGTAACAAAAGGGATACTGAAGACTTGAAGATATTTTTTCAATTATTGATGGAATTGTTCATTGTCCCTTATTGCTATCCAAGATCGGATTTTCAGCCTTTTCTAAATTTATTAGGAATACCACATTTTCTGAACCACACTGTAGAACAAATCAGTACCCTCATTCCTTTCTACCACGAACTATAAGAGCCGCAAATAAAACAGATCTCGATTTCTTTACTTCTACAGAGGTGGAATACGTGGTTTCTGCGAACTTCTTTCTAATAAAACAGTTAATCTAGTGACATATTGTATTATGTACATGTATTTGATTATTGGATGTATCTTGACAATGAAACGATTGACTAGGTAGATTCAAAAAAAGTTAGGTTTTCTCTTTGTGTATAAAACTTTTTCTGAACAATAATTGTTATTATTATTATCATTATCATAACATGAAATTCGAATCTGACTCTCACTTGAAAACTTTGAAATATTGATTACTGCGAATTTGAATATAAAAATTCTACCACAATTTCTTTATTCAACCCCAAATTAATTTCCCTCCTGATTCCGAAATTCAAATTTCAGACATAAAAAAACAAGCAGACGCACTCGCTCTCCCGGCAAATCTCGACAAAACGAGAAATTCAACTACGACGAGCGGCACATCGCCAAGTATCGGTCCGGCGTCTCGACGTCTTCCCGCATGACGCCGCCTTTACCCGACTTGAGGGTGGACTTTTTCAACGAAACGTCGGACGACGGCCAGCACCAACCGTCTACATGCCAAACGGACGGCGTCGCGACGACTCATTCGTTAGCCGTCGGCGCAGCGTCTACCGAGAAGCGAGGCAGCGTGTGTCTGAATAAATTCATCAGAGAGGTGAGTGTTGACTTGTTTCATGGGAAACGAAGCGGAAATATTGTCGTAGTCAAAAGTTGTTACAGAATGGAATGGATTAATCTTTCGTTCATTAATCTATTTTCGGGTTGTTGGGAGTTGATTAATCTACACTATTACTTCATCACATAATAAAATTTATCTATTGAGCAAAAGTAATTTTTTGTGAAGAAAAGTTTTTTATCTATCTCTTCTTGGGTGTTTCACTTTCCACAATCTAAAAACTATGAAAATTGTAAGGAAGAACAGGTGTAAAAAAGCAAACTTTTTAAAATATGAATCTGTATCATCCATAACTTCTTTTTTTTGATAATCAAAAGTATAAAATACAACAATTCTTTGATAATTTACACAGTCACTTATTGGGGTGTACTTGAAAGTTAGCCTCACACTACAATTTCGTATTTTTTGGCTTGAGGAAGGTGAAAAAACTCGAAAATGGTCAATAAAATCATTTAACATTGTTGACAAATCAAATTACCCTTTTTTTGTGAAGAAATGTCAAGATCTAGTTATATACAGTGTGAAAGATGGGGGACTATTTACATTTCGGGAACTGGCAACACTGATGTCAATGAGTAAAATGTGGCAACACATTATAAAGTTTGATAGTTTTTAGCATAAACGTACTCACAACGGTTTGATGTACAAGTACTATTTGTTTTGTTTACAGTGAGTTGAGAAAATTAACTTGACCAAAATATGAAAATTTCAAAAGAAAGTTCTTGTTGGATTATTTTTCACAAATTTTGACGTGAATTATCTCGACAAGAATATGTCGATGAACTCAGTTCTTGGTATGGCGATGCAACATTATCAAAAACCACACTATATCGCGGTTGTCGACGAATTTCGTGAAGGCCGTCCAAAATCGGTTGTTGTGTCACGCAATGTAATGCAAGATCGTCATGTGACATATTGTGAGATAGAAACATCCTTGCACATTAGTTCCACTTCAATACATTTGATTTTGTATGAACACTTAGTTATAGAAAAAAAATTGTTCTCGTTGGATACCCCATAATTTTTCCATCGCTCAAAAAAAACTCGCGTCAAGTTGTGTAAGGAAATGATTGAAAAGTTCGATCGTCATGCTTCAAAAGAGATGTATAAAATCGTGACAGGTGGTACACGACTATTTGTCTACCGGAAGTCTTCGGAGAAATTCGGAAAACAAACTAACCAACGAAGACGAATCATTCTCCATCATGACAATGCGAGCTGTCACACATCTGGTCATACAGCGAAACAACAAACTGATGACCCATTCTCCATGCAGTCCTGATTAATCACCCAATGATTTCTTCTTGTTCTCGAATATTGAAGATAAATTGCGTGGTCAACGATTTATGAGCGCCGAAGAAGAAGTTCAAGCGTTCAAAAACCATGTTTTGGAGGTTTTTTAAGAGGAATGGAAAAACAGCTTTGACAAATGGTTTGAACGAATGCAAAACTGTATTGATCATCAAGCGGAATATTTCGATAAACAATAAAGCTATTTTCATTAAAAATTGTTTGTTATTATTTGCTATTCCCGAAATATAAATAGTACCCCTCGTACAATGTGTGTTACATCGAATTTCCAATACACAGGGTACCCTATCAAAGTCAAATTTTCTCGAATGAGATGACATATATTGCTTTTCACATGCAGATTCCGTAATGAAAAATACTTCTCATGAATTATCTGAATATGTTTAAATTTGTTTCGAATTCATTTCACTCAGAAATTTTTTTCTCAAAATATCTGTTAGATGAGTTGAAAATGATATACTTTTTGAAATTGTTTTTTTTCATTCGAATGTTATACCTATAATATGTATATCTCCGAAATTTCAAATAGGGCTCTTCAAGAAAAAAATATATCTTGAATAAGAAATTTAGAGTCCAAATCGAAAACGATCAAAAATAAAATTTATTACTACCAATTTTGATTTTCGAAATATCTTTTTGAAGATAGCACGAAACAAAAATACAACGTTAGCCTTCAAAATATTCACTACGTAAAAGCGCAATATCAACGTTTTTTCATTATGCTTTTTGAATATATTCATCAAATCGTTTGAGTTTATTGTTTTGCATGATAATTTTCACTTTGAGATCACTCCTGAGATATTGATTGTGGACCATTTTTGAATAGGATTATATTTATTATCATGAATTCTCGTTCAAGATGGTTAGAAGTGTATGGAAAGCCAAAGCTTCTACCTATGTTACAATTAAAAAGATAATTGGTAATTTTGGTTTGTCAAATAAGCTGGTTTGCTGCCACTGTATTTAGTTCAATGGCATTTGAGATATTTTTTGAACAAAATGGTGTAAAACATTCCTTTTTCCCACCATATCATTCCCAGTCTAATGGAACAGCACTGAAGAAAACAATAATTGCAAATCTCTTGTCGATTACCAAAATTCAATTCATTCTATCAATAGAGTCACTCTTGCTATATTGTTATAAGATGAATAATCGATTCTCTTCGTTATTACCGAATCAAACTGTGATCAAATCAGAAACAAAACGACAAAATATTCAAATAGAAAACTTTGGAGTTGAAAAATTCACAGTAGGGAAATGAGTTTTATTGAGACGTTATCTAGAAAATGTGGTATAAAGGTAATGCTAAAAAAATATCGTGAAATATAACGCATAATTTCCTCCGCTTTTGAAAATCAAACTCTCTATATATAATCCATGTTTATGTGTATATTCGATGGCGTTCTCAACTTACTTCTCACATTCATATGAAATATTGATTAACTCTACACTCACGTCGTATATTTTCCAATAAAATATAACGAACGGCTCCACGAGAGTAGCAAATATCTGAGCTGTGAACCGTGAATTTGAAGTAATCAGACATTTCATTGGAAGAAGCGGCTGAAGTTCGTTTTACCATTTTTTTGAACGAGTTCATATGAAATAGAATGTTACACATTCGTTAGCCAAACGAGTTTTTCTATGAGCCTTTTACCTTGAAACTCAAAAAAATTATGTCAATAAAAATTTAGACAGTGAAGTGTATCTTTATTGACTGATTTATCTCTGGTATTTAAAAACAACCCATCCTAAGACATTATTTCATGTAATATTTATTTCCTTCTTCCATTTCACCGATAATTGCCACCCTTTTCACACAAAGTGGAGGTTGGAAAGGAATTGGAAATTCCAAGAAATCATTGCAACTCCCAATGAAAATGCCAAAGGACAAAGCAATTGACAACTGCAAGAAACTAGTGCAGTCTTAAACACTAATTTTATAAGAGTTAAAATGTTGGAGTTGTTGTCGGGCATAAAAAATTCCAATCCTAATGATAATAGGCAGTGCAGACAGTTTTTCAGTAATATGCAAACTAAGAAAAAATCATAATCAAAAATTTAATTTTCTTCTCAGACTTCATGTCACTCCGCATTATCACTATTAGGAAAATCATCAGAAAGGGTATCGACCTCTTTCTTCAAGTCGTTGTATGACAGTTTGGATAACGGAACTATATTGGGACAAAATTTTTTGAACAAACGCCAAACGCGTTTTGGACATCATTCGAAAAAAATTATAATCCACTAACGGTATGAAATCGTACAACTAATCAATAAACTATGCATGGGCTTGAAATAGAAAATATTGTGAATATGTCAAGTATTATGGAATTCCCCAGAGGTTTCTTTGAGTCTTTGAGTCTATACTGAATATTTTGTTTTGTATGCACATGATAAAACTGTACTAGCCAGTGCAAACACCTTGAGAGAGCTTCAAATTGAATATAAGAGAGCTTAAAATCTATAATTCAGTCTGTGGAATAAAGAATATTTGATTATGATTGTTGGAAAAACACAGTGCATATCTTCGAAGTGACATCGCAGGAATTGAGCTCTCGGAAAATGTCAAAAAAATTTCTGAGTAGAATCAAATATGAGGCGGAAAACAACTTTGAATGAAAAAACAAATCATGGATTGAAAATCACGTGAAAGATAGAACCTTCACTGTCAAAGTGGGTCACTCTTTTTCTTTGGACAGACAAGTCGCAAATGGAGTTCCCCAGGGGTCTGTTCTTGGCCATTTCTCTTCGTTGCTAATGCAAGTGATCTTTTTCTTCATATAAAGTCCTGCAAGTCGTTTTATGCCGATGACACTAAACTGTATAGAAATGCCTTAGGTGAACATCAATTCCTTCAAGAAGGCCTCAACTCGATTGGTCAGTGGTGTGAGGAATGGTTTTTACCTCTTAACGTCAAAAAATGCGTCGTACTCCATCAAGGAAAGAACAATCCACTCTACACGTACACAATAAATGGTCAATCGTTACGTATAGTGTCCTCACATATAGACTTGGTAGTGACTATTACTACGGACCTAATTTGGTCCGAACATATTATATCCATCTATCATATTCCAGTTCTATAAAACTCTACAAAACCTACGTTCGTCCAATTATGGAGTACGCAGGTCCGGTGTGGTGTCCTGTTTTAGTGCGCGATAAGAATTTGTTGGAAAATGTTCAGCGTCGAGCCACGCGTATGACTTTTGGTGGAGTGTGTACAACCTATCTCGAAAGACTGAGAATGGCACAGCTCATAGCTTTTGACCAACGTCGATTCCGTTCCGAATAGCTAAGTACAATTATTTTAATCAGAAAGAACTTTTGGTTTTCAACAATAATTAGCGGTTACGTGGTCACACACTCTAATTAAAAAAGGAGAAATTCGCCACAAGGCAGAGACAATATTTTTTGCTGAATCGTATTTTCGAAACATGGAATAACTTACCCAACGATGCTGTGAATTCCGACTCAGTGAATAGTTTTAAAAACAAAATTGACATTTGCTTATTTGCTTAATCGTTTCTATGCATTTATTAATTATTTCTCATTTCTTTTGCATGCACTGGATCAACTTGTTGATCTCTTTAGCCTACATTTATATTTTTGACACTGTTGTGGATGAAATATTAGATCTAAACACTTGCAGACCACAGACTGAAAAGCCAGAAGATAGTGAGTACTGAGTACTTCCAAGGCCTTTGAATTTGAAGGAGGGGACAAAAAGTCAAACTCAACTCCAACAGTACCGCCTATGTATATTATTGTGTTTTTCATGACTCAAGTTTTATTCAGAAATCATTAGGACTGAAACTACAATTTTGGTTTTCAATATTTCAAAAAAAGACTAAACACGCACTAGAACTGCAACATTCGTCTCGACGCCCGTTTCATCGAATATATTGGAAGTAATATTTGCATTGGGTTCTAAGCCTAAGACTTTGATTTACCTGGTCAGTAACTCGAAAAAAAGTAAGCGGTAGCGGGTAAAAAATTATGAATGAGAACAAATCTTAAATAAAAGTTTCATTACTTACTTCAAATTATTTCAGTATTAATTTGATTGTACTCTATTCCTCATGCGTCTTAAACTTTCCAGAAAGGACACCATTGAATCTGAAAACCTTCAGTTCATTCTCAGCTGAACACATTTGTCTTCCACCACAATTAAAAATAAGTCCATCAGATCCATCAGACTCCATTATTGTCAGATTAATTCGATTCCACGCTTTCTCTCTCAATAATCCCCCTACTGTGGCTAAGAAAACAAAGATACATCGAATAGTTTTTATCAGCACCCACACCCACAGTCTGGACGATTTCCAGTGCAGTACTGGGTAGCAAAGAATACTGGAATTGGTGATTCAATAAAAAATTGTCATTTCACATAATCTTTTTTATCGAGATATCAGAATTAATTTTTTTTCAATTTTGAATGTAAAAATTAAATATTATACAAATCAGTTGACCACTGGAAGTTAGGGAGAGCAAGTCTAGCGCGAATAGCTTGTAAAGTGCTTCAGTTTGCCTTCTCATGGTGGTACTTCAACAAATGCAAAAACACACAGAGAATGGTTGCATATTTGGTTGATATAAATGAATATAGTCGTCTATACATCCAGGTTTGCATATTACCTATGAATACATATGTACAGGAAAACAGATTTGGAAATTTTAAATTGTATAAATGGTTATTAATTATATCTCAATAATATCCATGAGGATAATTGAACAATTTTCATCCGCATCTTTGTATACTTGTTGGTATTACGTGTGCATATAATTGAAGTATTGTCAGCACATGAGATTAAAAGCTTTTTGACGGTATTCATGCAACGCAAACTATTAATTTATACTAGAAACAGTATTGGACCTAAAACGATGTCTTGAGGTACTCCGGCGGAGACTTCACATGATTCACTGGAGCTGTTACCGATTTCAACTCGTTGGCTTTGTGAGAAAGACAATCCCTGAAAGTCTGTATTTAACCACAAGCTCAGCTTTTTTACATTCATTCACAAAAGAAATTATGTTATTGTTAACACGGATCGACAATGATTCACACACAATATTTCTTCAACTTTTGGGACCCAATAACATGACCTGGGATATCTTTGGATTGATAGTAAGATTATGTGCACATGATCCGTCTTATAGAGTTTGAAGGTTTCTGTTAATATTTTCATTAGCGAGTGTAATATCTTTGAAGCTGAATGAACTATACAATTGGGTGTTATCGACGTAGTGGTGTATTTCACCAAAACTAACAAATTCATGAAAATTACTAATATAGATTGCAAAAGGGAGCAGCCCCCCGGACTCAACCTTGTGGAACATCAAATTTTTTTAATATTGTTGTTGATTGGTTACCATCAAGGTTGAGTTGAATGGGTCATTTCGAGAGTTAGTTATTCAAAAGTGATACTGCATTATGCGTGGAACCAAAGCACTTGAGTTATGCACAATAAAGATGGGTCAGAAGTATCGAATGCTTCGCTGTAATCAAGCATTGAGAGACGTGGAATTCATCAAGTGATTTGGATATGTCGTCAGTGACGAGACTCATAACCGTAGTGGTGCTATATTTATAGAGGGCGAAATCCAGACTGAACGGGGGTAATAAGATTTTGTCGTTTAACGTAATCTGTTCTTCAATGATCCTTTTAGAAGCTTTTGAGATGGCAGGAAGAATAATTATAGGTCTTATATCAGAGAAATTTGAGGGATCATTACATTTTTCCAATGGCCCAACTCTGGCATGTTTCCATTGGGAGGGAAATTTACTAGTCTCTATGGCATAGTTGAAAATATATGTAATGTTTTCCAATAAATGGGGTGAAACTGAATCCCACATCTGGATTATGATTTCATTCTCATTGATTTCAACTGTCAATAAAAATATTTATTGACAGTTGAGAAGTACAAATGTACAAATGAATAAGAGAGTGTTCAGAGAGACGGGTACCTACACTTCTTTTCGTGGTTTCAATGTGGACCTAGAGGGAATGCTGGGACAAGCTTAAACAAGCTGACCTTAGACTTTGTTCGATAATATAATATTACTTCCTGGAAAATAAGTTGAACAATGTTGAGTGGATGAATTATATTCAGTCGTTTGTAAAAATTCCCAGAGATTGCGGTAAATATTTTTAGAGATTCTAGAAGGATCATTCTTTTTCCTTCAGTTTTGCACTTGTTTTTTTCGGCACAAAACTTTTGGGCACACTTCACATGTTATCTCTGTCCATTTTTTACTTGTTTTGACTTTGACAAGCCAAAGTCAATTTTTATTGGCCCTATTCTTCACAAAAAAACTATAGAAAAAAGCTAGAATAGCTAGAAGAATTCAGAACATTTTTCTAATAAGTAACTGAATATAATTCCTCCAAATTTGAGTACGCAAGTCATTAAAATTCATTTAGTTGATTATAATAATAACAATAAATTATGAATTCCAATTTTTTTATAAGTGTCAAATGAAGCATTACTTTTGCCTACGACTGTTCCAACTGGCGCACTCCCATACGTGAAATCCCTAAAAATAACCGTCTAACACCGAAACCCTCTCCACAGGTGGGAGCACACTTGGAGGCCGTCTGCACTTCCCCCATCAACGTGACTACAAATCCTCTGGACCCGGTGCATTTCGGCAACAGAAAAACTCCGCAGGCCACGATAGTCGTTCAACAGCCATCGGTGAGTCTCGACCATTCGAATGTGTCGACAATCCTGTTGAAAAACGGTAGTGAGTTCGTATCCAACGTGCAAGAGATCGCGAAGTTGAAGCTGAAGCAGAAGGAGGAGAACATGAAACAGCTTTTGGACGTCGCCAATAATTTGACTCTGGAGGAGATACACGATTTTGAGATGAAGTGAGTGAATTTTTTTATAGGTAGCTCTGTAAATTAGCGAAAAGCCTGATTCATGATCAATATTTGTTTAGAAAAAAAATCGTCAATGAGTTCAAAGATGTGAAAAAATTTTGAAACTGCTCTAAATGAAATTGATTACCTCAGTACCACCGTAAAGGTGGTGACAGTGTTTGGGATAATCTGTCTTATCTTCTCCTGTTTTCCATAGAATTATGAGGCACCGGGCAAGGTCACTAAAATCAGACCTAAAAATTCATTTTTGGGAATAGCTGATGCCCGCGACTCAATTTGCAGTATTTGGGTATTTTGGGCAAGAGCCTAATTAAGCTATTTATCTTCAATTGATAGAATAGTTGTTTCATACACTATATAACTATAAATTAACCAAAATTTCTGCTAAGTCAACTGAACAGTACTTTCAAAGTATTATTATCAACGAATGTTTCACATGATTCTTTCAAATGACAACTTCTTTATTCATGAATCGACTGGATTGTATCAAACACTCACTATTAACTGTGTGAAAGCTATTTTCCAGGTTTTTTGACCATGGTCTGCATTCTTCGACTATCTATTAAGTTAGGCTTATCTCAACACCCAAATCGGCTGAGGCGTTTTTGGGATAAGGGCTTACAAACACATAGACAAACAGACAGAAACTCTATAATAACTATTTTTAAATATTCTCAATATACAGATAGGACCATTAATCATATAATATTACTTTCTCCGGGCCCGAAAATATCCCTGTCACTTTCATTAAGAGTCTACCTAGCAGCGGCAAAAAAATATTATTGAACTTATAAAATCTACTGTGGCACAAATCCATTACCATACCAATACCTGAACATGAAAAATCTAGACACTCTCCTGAAACATACAAACCGATCTCATTAACCTGTAGTATGTGCAAAATCATGGAGAAAATTATCAACAGGAGACTAGGATGGTAACTGAAGAAACAAAATCTATCAGCACCAGAGCAATGCGGATTCCGGAAACATCGTTCCACTCTAGATAACTGAATATCTTTGAAATCCGACATTCATGAAACATTTTCTCGTAAACAAGAATGCATTGCAATATTTTTCGATATGACCAAGGCATTCGATACTGCATGGCGTTACGATATACTGAGAATCCTAGAAAAATGGCACATCAATATCAAAATATCAAGATTCATAAAAATTTTTTCAAATCCAAAGTTTTTGAGACTGAATCGATAGAAATTTATCCAAACCAAAAGTACAACGAAATAAAACTCCTCAAGGCTCCAATCTGAGTGCTACACTTTTCTCAATTGACATAAATTGACTGTTAAAAAAATGTCAACTACCAGTTGACTAGTATCGACCTACAAGAAAAGTTTACAATGTTTGCAGATGATACGACATTACAATGGCATAGAAATGATACCCTCTCTGAGAAATATAATTGAAACTGATTTAGAGAGAGTGTGATTCCAATTCTTTATGTTTTAATGTGAATAAAACTAACGTCATTTCGTTTAAATTTGTTTCGGGAAACCTAAGCCTCCAGAAGCATGTCTTCGAAAATAAGACGTGCATCAAATTCTTGGGATTATGGATTGATAATA
>WOGR01001256.1:0-22851 GCA_015342045.1 Leptinotarsa lineolata | reverse complement strand
CAAAAGGTTTAGAGTCATATTAACCCAGTTTGATAACGTTAGACCTAAACGGTATTCATACACAGGAATTAAATTAGGTTATAGCAAAATCTGTTGTCAAGTCTCCTTCAAAGAGGATTTAACTACGTGTAAACGTGGTCATTTATGTGTAAGTGACCGTTTACAGACCTGTACTTGGATACTTTCATGTAGTCAAGTGAGTAATACATCTTTTAGACTAACCGTTTCATATTCCGTCATGAATGAGTCTTACAGTGTCGTCAATATACTTGGAAACACACAATGTTGTAAATTATCTCCCGGACGCCGCTGGTCTTCGTCAATCGATTGTGACTTGGCCAAGGTCGCGCTTAACTCGTCTTGCGCTTCGCTCTCGTTCTAGATGTCGCGTCTCTTCGAGAGACTTCCCTATCGGCTTCCGGCGACTTCCATTATGATATATAAACACTACCAACAGGCAGATGGAGCATGTCTAGTTGAAAGTGCGGTACGAAGTGATCTAATAAGGCGATAGATGTAATAGTTCGCCTTCTGAGAAGACGCCCTGTATTTTATATTGTAAGATTTGTGGTCTCATATATTTAAATTATCTAAATCAATTAGTTACATCTCACCTACACGTAGGTGAGATGTAGGAGAGAGATGAGAAAATTTGACGATTTAACGCCACTCTACCTCGATGATGAGAGTTCATGGGGAATCGAGTTAACCAAGAAATGTTGGAAGATTCCCAAAAGAAAAAGATGTTTTACTGAACGTTTGTATATATAATTTGTACGTGCTAAAGGCATATTTCTTAACCACCAGATACAGTAGGTTTTATTCATAGTTATTTTGTAAGGGCCAGACGAAAAAACTCATTATTATTGATAGCTGGCGACACTGTCTATGAAACACAGTTGGGTTTCAGTTGAAGAGTCAGCGATAAGCTAGGAACGGAATGCTAACAATAAATTATAAAGGACCGAAATACTTAACGAATCACGAAGTGACCGAAAGACATAAAATACAGAACTGAATTTTCTGATTGGAAGTAGAGGCCGTACTATTCATTTGATTTTAAGAAGGGAAAAATATCCGTAGATTTTTAGGGAGAATAGAAGTCGGGGGAAAGGTATACGCGAGACAGGAGGTTAAGTTGGGTGAGGAAAGTTGAGTAGTGTCCGTCGTAGTTGGCGGGTCATCGATTGGGGCGAGTTGGGTGAGAAAAAAGTTGAGAGGTGTCCGTCGTGGTTTGCGGGTCGTCGATTGGGGCGAGTTGGGTGAGAAAAGAGCTGAGAGGTGTCCGTCGTGGTTTGCGGGTCGTCGATTGGGGCGAGCTGAGTGGAAAAAATGAATTAGAGAATTTTTGTTGGGGAATTTTTTTCTATAAATACAGACTACAGACGTATAATTTTTGTAACATAGACATTTCAGTAAAAGTCCGAAGTTTCAGTTGATGTTGGTGTTGTATTGCCAGTGAAGCAGTGAAATAAAGGTGAGTTTAGTGTACAGCGTAGTCAATTATTGTCAAGCCCACGAGGAAAACGTAACAATGAAATAAACTCACCTAGAATGACCTCCGGTGCTCTGTAATGCCTCGTTGACACTATAGTGCTATGATGTTCGTGATCGAAAGTAGCACTCCCAAAGTCGATGAGACGCACATCCGTTCTCTTCACCCTCCGTACATCTTTCCTCTGGAATAAGACCCAAAATATAAATATTTCCCTTCATTATATGACCAACTACCACAAACCTTTTTGCTGTTGTACACTAGGTCGTATTCCGAATCGACGAATAATATGTTTTCGGGCTTGAGGTCAGTGTGCGTTAATCTGTGGTCGTGCAAAAATTTGACGGAGTAGCATAGTTGATATCCGATATGTCTAACTTGCTCCAGCGGATACGGCTGAT
Organism: Leptinotarsa lineolata; assembly: GCA_015342045.1. Taxonomy (NCBI): domain Eukaryota; kingdom Metazoa; phylum Arthropoda; class Insecta; order Coleoptera; family Chrysomelidae; genus Leptinotarsa; species Leptinotarsa lineolata. The sequence continues at coordinate 20,955 of WOGR01001256.1, read as the reverse complement.
AGTTATTTTCTTTCTGCAAATTCAAAATTATTACCCTGATTTTCAACAGTATCACCAACATTTAACTAGTCAAGTGTTGGATTTATGAGCATTTATTTGTGAAAATGTCCCTTCAGAATGGTATTGCCATTCGGTATTTTGTAAACAGGCCATGATTACTATTTGACAGTAACGTTCTGACATTCTCCTGATAATATTGACATTTTCGTCACTTGCCTCGATCCGTAACTACTAAAGACAATCAGATTAATGTTTTATCATATTTTCACGCATTTCCTGAGTCATAGATAAAAATTGCTGGAGAATATTTGGGTATGAAATGAAAAAACGTACAAAAAATCCTCTATTATGTAATTTTCAAATTACGGTACATGAAACCTTGTTACTCACCAAGAAATCAAAAACGCTCAGTCCCAGCATCTCGAAAGCTATACACATATGTCCGTGGTAGTCGAACCAGTCTAACATTTTCACGCATAAACTGAAAAGAAAAAATATATTTTCACCAAGAAGTCATCCACAAGAGTAGGTTCATTAGATTAGGAGAAAAAGTGACTGTAAAATTAAATCAAATTCTACGAATCTCATTTCATTTGCTTCAGTTCATAGCTGTTCCACAAAAGAACTTTCTATGCAATCTAGCATTAAATTGAACTCTGCAATAGGTAGGCAAGAAGTAGTTTAGGTTAATTTATCGAATGAAAGAACACCATAAACATTTTTTTAACAAATTATCATTAGAGAATGCAACATTAAAAGTTTCATTGATTTGCGCTTCATGAACAGTAAAAAATATTATTTTCATTCCTATAGTACTTGGGCACACTTGAAGACTGGCTTTAATCAAATTATCTAAATGAATAATTTGCTCAGGTCAGTCTCATCTCACCTACACAGTAGGTTTATGGACTGACACCTATCAGAAAACAACTACGCCCCTGGCTAATACCACGAAAGGCGTTGGATTATATTCGACAGGTGTCAGTGCAGGATTCTTCACAAAAGTAATTCCTGCATACGCTGTTGACGATACAACTGTCGGAATCGATTTTCAATTATTGAACGGGCACACTTGCAGACCGGTTTCGGGCTATTTGGCCACTCGTCAGTGCAAGGTACTTAAGGTAGTGCAATTCCTTTCAGAGTATCATTCCACGAACTAGGCAGAAGCGAACGTCCAACAACATGTTCGTCATCGCCCCATCTGCCTGTCGTGGTATTAACCAACTTCATATCCACACGGCCCAAGATCTCGTATAAGGACAAAAAACTTTCATTCCTATAGTATGTGGGCCTATTTGAAGACGAATTGTATATTCAGATAATTTGATTTAAAGCCAGTCTTCAAGTATGCCCACGTACTGTTTTAAAATCTGTTTAAAATCTGTTTTTTCGTTACTCAACTGCCGCTCCCATACGAACGACAACTCTGAGAAGTTGAGAAACTTGTGCGACCTAAGGACTAACGAGGTCTTACCTTTCAACGTGTGATTCCTAACAATATAGGAATGGAAGTTTTTTGTCCTTATACGAGGGATTCAACGTTCAATTGATACAGGTATGTTTTGAGAAAATGTGTATACAGTTATCTGCTCTTTAGTGTATATTTGTTTATGCTGAGTACTCGAAAAAAAGAGATAAAAATAAGCACCCACGAAAAAACGTTCTCACACAAATCGTTTGTTCTCGATGATAAAGCGTTTCCAGTAAGTGTTTACGATTTGAGTTAATCACTGTTTTATATGAAAGCAGTAATAAAAATAAACTATGAAATACTATTTCAGTGTTTGTAATAACGAACTAACAGTAAAAATAGCACTTTTCACGTTAGATATAGCTTATGATCCAATAACGTATACGAGGATGGTCTGAAAAGTTTCCAAACTCAATATGAAGCAATCGTAAATAAAAGCTAGTGAATTTTGATGAACATCTGTTGACAGTTAATCACCAAAGTTTCAGACATTTTGGACGCGCAATTGTTATGTAACAGTCGGGACGTCCAAAAACTGTAACTACTGACGAAAATATCGCCAAAGTTCACCAAATGGTGCCAGACGACCGCCAAATTATAGCGAGAGATAGCAGAGGTTATGAACATGTCAAAAGAACGTGTTTGTCACATATTAAATCAGCATTTAGGCATGAGAAAGCTGTCCGCGCGTTGGGTGCCGCGTTTGCTCACGTTAGACCAAAAGCGTGTTCGAATGAACTTTTCCAAAGCTCTGTTGGCACAATAAATCCGAGTTTTGACGCCGATTGATTACTGTAGATGAAACTTACATACACGCCCTGAACAAAAATACAGTACAAACAGTGGACTGCAAAGGGGGAAAACGTCGAGTACTATTTGGAATGGTTGCAGAGAAGGGGGCATCGCTGACAGAAGTGTGTAGACCAGTGGTTCCCAAACTATGGGTCGCGGGAGCAATTCGGGTGGGCCGCGGAAACAGATTGAAAACACTTATTACTTTTGAATAGTTTTTCCGTTGAAATATAAAGAAAATTGAACATATCTCATGACATATGTTTCATTCTAACTTTTAACTACACTACATAATTAAAATTTTCTAAAAAAGATAGCTATATATGTTCAAAATACAGTGTGAAGAGCGGAGCACTAATGAAATGCAAGTTCAAAACTAAAATACAAAGTGGAACAGAGTTCTTTCGATGTTTTGCCACTTCTCAATGACTTTTTAGAAACATATTGACTCAAAGTTAGCGAAGAAATTACATCTGTAATAAAGAAGCAGCTTTGTTATGAATATCAACTTATATTCACATAAGCCAGATTCAATACATTTTTACTTATTTACTTAAAAATAAAAATATATGATGAGCTGCTCTGGATAAAAAATACGTTTGATAATGCTTTCCTCAGCAAAGTACAACTATCAGCATCTGAAGAAAACTCCCTTACAGAACTTTATTGTGATTTTGCTCTGAAGTCAACATTTGAAGACTCGAGCTTAATCCCATTTTGGATAAAGGCTAGGGGGGTCTCCAGTTCTTTCAAACATAGCCTTGAAAGAGCTGCCTCTCACATAAATTTGTGTGAGAGGCATTCTCCACTTTGGTATGTTAAAAACATAAATATAGCTTTCAACTTCCAACCCAGATATAGAATCTCTTTCAAATCGTAAACACCAGCTCCACAAGTCACATTAATTACATAAGTCTTATTTTTTCATTTTTCGTATTTGTTCAGTTTCAAGATTCTGAATTGAAAGTCTTTTTCGTACTGTATTTGTCTTTACCATTTTATTTTAGAGGTGTATTCCTCAATAGTGAATTTTTACAATAATAATAACAGAAATATTATTAGTAATAATAATTATAATTGATATTACTCAATATATGGGTCGCGAAAAAAATTCCACCACGAAAGTGGGTCCCCAGGCAAAAAAGGTTGGGAAACTCTGGTGTAGAGTCAAAAGAAAACTATGTTGAAAAGTTAAAAAACCTGAAAAAATGTCTCGTATCTTTGTTAAGTCGGAAATTTTTCAGACCACCCTCGTATTTACAAATCCAGCAGACCCCAACTCTCTAATGCAGTTCCCAAAATGGCTGGGAATTCGATCACTAGAATATGATACCTTAAGCGCAATGAAAAATGCTTGATGGAAAGTAGTGAAAGCAAGAGATGACAATAACCGGAAGATATTGTGGGTACCAACAATCGAAACGTCGTGATTGATAGAACTGGCTGATCCTTCATGATACTCCGTATTAACACTGACTGCTACAATTTACTGTAAAATTTTCACTGAATTTCACCTACTATTGGTTATTGGTTAATATCGTCAACCACTATTTCTAACTGTATTTTTAGGTTTATCCACATCACATCCATAACAGTGCCTGTTTTGAATTCGATGTGTTGTCTCATCTCTTCAATTAGTGGAATATTGAAGCCATAATGTTCATTATATCGAAAAAATATAGTTTTTCAAATAGTATTTAAGAACATTACAAAAGCCGAAAGTGTGAGGTTTCGAAGTCTATATTTGGCCGATATTTATAACTGTGAAAGAGTGGGTGTGTGTTACGGAAAAGAAAAGAGGTACTATTCCATGTCCATGGCTTCCTCCTCCACTGAGGAGGAGTTCTGGCACATGGCATGTGATGAGTGGGGTTTTTTATGAAACAACTCAAACTCACTGTATGCAATCTGGATCTTTATCTGCTAATTTTTCCAACACATTTATCTCGAGCTTGGCTGCTTCTCGATATTTCTCAACATTTTTTATTATTTTCAAGGCCATGTGGTGGTTCCTGAAAGAAAAAAGAATAAATTCAATCATTGTTCATGGAAATTTTTCTTCAACGGAATGTTGACATCATATCTTTGGTTACTTGTGTTATTTCAATATCCAGCGTGATACTAGTCGGGGAAGTAGTTGTTTTTCGGCAGGCACTTACCAGGCCTTACTGTTTAGATAGTTGGGAGATATGAGAATTCAATGGTAAATATTTTTTATATAAACAATGGTTGATGATTGGTTTTGAATGTGTAACTGGTTATGAAAGGTAATAATTCAAATAAATCTCTGTGGTAAATAACATTTTCCTTAAGTGAAAATTTTAGTTCCTCTCGAATTTATCATACTTCGAAGCAAGGTTATAAAAAAATGAGAAGCACAGTAGCTTAATTTTTATTTGAGGTATATTATAATCTTATATTTGTACAAATTGAATTTGTTATTGAAATATTCGAAATATTTCATTCAAAATTGCGAATTTGGTAAAAACGCATGGCTTTTTCCCAGTTAGGTCAACGGAAGGTGCATTTTATATTTTTTTCAAGTATATCTATGACTCACTCGATAAAGGAAAGTATGTTGGTGACATTACTGACCCCGATATTGTTTGCAGTAAACTATACGCAATGGGTTTCAGAGAAATCTTTCTACAGTGGCTCAGGTCGTACTTGACTCTAAGGAAAATACATGTTAAAATTGATAACTATTACTCTAAATCGTATGGCATGGACCTAGAAGTTCCTCAAGGCTCTATTTTGGGACTACTCATCTTTTTGCTATATATCACTGATATGCCGAATTATACAAGCACAAAATGTTAGCCCCGAGCAACTTCAAAAAACTCAACGTATTGTCGTTTGAATTCACAACCTGGTGCAGAAAAAATCATTGGTTGTGAATTCAGCAAAACAGTGGTGATGCAATTTTACTATAGAACTATTAAAAAAATTTGCCCACTTGTGCTCAGGGAACCAAATTTCTTGGTATGTGCATAGATAGCAACATGGCATGGAAGTCAAGTATAGCTCAAGTGGATCAAAAAAATAATTCGGGTAACTATGCCATCAGACAATTAAGATCTGTATTCAACAGAAAACAACTCCTAAATGTTTATTTTGCCTTTATATACTGTCACATCTCGTATAATATCGCTGTGTGGGGGTTGCTCCTCCAAGCATCATAGAATTTGCGAGTGATTTGCCTAACAAAATTCGAAAAATTTTGGATTTGCACATATTTGAACCTATTAAATATGGTCAACTCGTAACAAAACCCCTGAATAAAATAGAATTTACTAATAGGTCAGTATAAATGTATACTCACATCTCTAAATCTTTCACCTTGACAACTTTCCCGAAGGTTCCCTCTCCAAGCGTCGAGAGTATTTTATCTGGAACGGAATAAAGAAATCACGTATCATGAAAAAAGGAAATTTTTCAATCCACAGATGGTGATAGATATTATTACTCTCATGAACGTTTATGTTATCAAGAAATACAATAAAACAATATTATTAAATAAAAGTCTATGTTTTGAAGTGATTATTTGATAACGTAATAACGTATTTTTAAAATGAAAAACTGAACTTTTTGAGTATAGTTTTGATAAAATGCTACTTCAAAAATGGTTAGACACTCGATTACCCGAATTTTTTTCAAATCTGTCATTATTTGTAACTTCAAGAAGAACAAATGTGAAGAGTTGGTGTCATGAATATGGAATCTATCTATTTCTACAAGACTTGTAGAAATTTTGTGGTATGCAGCCTGTGCTTTTTGGAATGGAGGTGTCAAATTATGAAAATCTCAATAACATCTAATCTAGGGCACATTTTCCTGGCCTGACTGGTGTTTATGTGAAAGTCTTTGGTTTGAAAAAAATTGCAAAAGGATATTGGAAGCTTATGAAATAATAAAAATAATATTGATGAGATTGAAAAACCGACGAATAGTTAGGAAAATTCTAATATGGAATTTCTTAGGGAATGTGCCACCTACTATTGCCTTTTGTATTGAAAGGCAGATGAGCTAAAAATGTTGCGACAGTTTTCTTTGTTCAGTTCAGTTACATGCTATTACTGAAGGCTGATCTTTTTTATGCAGGTACTATTGTTTACACCTATAGAAATTCCCTGGGTAATGTTGTTTTTGGGTGCGAGTAGTTTTTTTGAAGAAACCTGAACATTTTTTTCAAGTTCCGAAAGTATTTTGGAAAAATGTGAGATTTTACACCACTAGAATCACTTTTTTTCTCGCATTTTATGAAGGGATCAATCTTATCGAACTGAAATTTTTATATACTCCATCAAGTGCATATACTTGTGTAACATAAGTACATAAAATATTCAAGTGACGTATTCTCGAGACATTTGTGAGAAAAAAGGCTATATAAACTTGTGTCCGGAAATACTTCGTTTCGGAGATACCTGAGATTTTTGTTCGTTTTTTGGGAATAACTTTCGCAAAAAATAAGCTACTTGCACGAAATTTGGCGCCCAGGGTTATTTCGAAAACGATCACCTCCAGCGTTGTACAGAAAGTGTACCTTTTTTACTTGGAAAAGGTGTGGGAATTAGTTTTTTTCATGAAAAGAACCAAAAGTTTACTGTCAAGAAAGTTAGGCGATTAGAAATAATCAATGACAGCGTACGCAGCGCCCTCTGGATGTTATATGAAAATCAATGCAAAATTATGATTTCCCACATCAAAAAACGCCGGATACCAAATTTTGTGCAAATAATTTGTTTTTTGCAAAATTTATTTTCAAAAAACCAATAAAGAAATTCAATTTCAATACCCTGTATCTCCGAAACGAAGCATTTCCAAACACAAGTTTATATAGATTTTTTTTCTTAAAACAATCTCAAGAGTACATCACTCGAATATTTTAAAGTACTTATATTAAACCCTGTATTAGATTTGGATGGCAATTTTCCGCTTCTGTATGACCGCCAGGGCCGGATTCAGGGGACGGCAGGCGGGGCTACTGCCCCAGGGCCTCCCCACAATGAAGATGAAAAAAATATCTAAATTATAACGGGTCAGCAACTTTTACGTGTTCCCTCCCAAACATTTTTTTCTGCAATAGTTTTGAAAAGGTAACTCCGATAACAGAATCCATAATTTTTTCCCCGACTTGACCGGGAGTTGGAATTGTAACGAAATTGTCAAACCATTACCATAAATACATTCAATAAAAATTCTTGTTGCTCTGATTCGAATAAATGTGAAACATGTTATAAAACAGTACTATTGAAAATGCTCAATCAAAATTTGCTATTGGATTGCTTCTCTATGAAATTTGTTTTGAGTGGTCAACAAAAAAAAGTTTGAATGACAAATATTTTCCATAGAGAAACAATCCCTGTAAGTCGAAAAACAGTTGCTCAATTTCGATAATCCGTTCGATAATAGTGATGAAATTTTTCAGGTCTCCAGTATGGTTTTCACTACTTCATTATAAGTTAGCATGATAGACAAGCAATTCAGTTATTTTCTCAGTTATCATTACAAAATATGCTCTATAGCATGCTCCATATCCTTCCTGTCGAGCGTGTTTTGATAAAATGGAGCATAAGGTGGCGCTTCAATCAAAGAGAAAGTTGTGGAATACGCTCTATCAGAAAGCATGCATGACATTGCCTTCGATCGAACACAAGTTCTAGATTAAAAACAGACCATCGGATATAGAAATCCAAAAACATTAAAATTATTTCAACAGTAAGAACCAAATACTAATATAATGTGGATACTGGCACTCAACCCACAGATTGAGCTAATAATTCAAGAAGAATGAAAGGTAGAAATGGGACTTCTGGCGTAGAATAAATCCAAAAACAAGCACGGTTCCCAAACACCAGATCTGCAACACTTTCAACGTGCGTCTCACCAACCAAGTTGGTGAAGTAGACTGTCTATCAACTTGATCCTAGAAACGTCAACTTAGTTGAGAAAACATGCTTCGAGAGGAGTATTGCAGTTCTGCAGTTTGGGAACTGTGCTCGTTTATGAATTCAAGAAGAATCGGAACGAACATGTACGCTCTAGTTCCATAAAGCAAGGCGCACACCGCGACAGAACGGCACATGACGGGAAATGGCTTGTCCTTTGCCTGCCCTTGCTGCGTCCTTCCTGCTCGGTTCCTCTTCTTATTTCACCTCCTGTATTTGATAGCACGATACTAGTATTGTTTACGATGACTACAGATCAATTTTTTCTCGAGATTCTCCATATTTTTATAGCACCAATCCAGACAGTTGAAGGAAAGACGCATGAATATCTCGTAGTATCTTCGTAGAGCATCAAAATCCAAGGGCAAGCATGCGACGTGAGAAGGGAAGAGGCAGGAGTGGGACAAGCACAGAAAGTTTTCGCTCTTCTAGCGGAGACAGCACGGCATCTGCCTGGTCTGTTCTAGCATATCCCGGTCCGTTGTCTGTCTCAGTGTGCGTCCCCCCCTCCCATAAAAACTATAAAAAGAGAAACGAAACTTCACGTCATGTTTCCGTCCAGGCAGGTTCCCTCCCTGTGCCGTCCTGTCGTAGTTTGCGCCTTGGACGGGAACATGATGTGAAGTTTTCTTTCTCTGTCCATAGTATCTTATAGGGGGCACGCAAAAAGGCAGGCAACAGACAGACACATGCCAGAACAGACCAGGCACATGCCGTCCCGAGTCCTCTTCCCACCCTCGCTCCTTTCCTGCTGACGGCACATGCTTGACTTTGGATTTTAATTCTCTACCACAGTTAGATTCTACTGTGGCTCTACGAAAACACTACGAGATATTCACGCGTCTTTCCTTCAGCTGTCGCTATGAAAATATGGAAAATTTTGAGGAAAAATTGATATGTGTTGTCCAACAATACCGTGTATTGTTCGATTTGTCTAATGAATTATATCACGATGTAAAAGTTGCACTTTTAATATCTTCCTCACCGGATTAGGTGTCAGAATCTGACGGAAGTATTCGTGAACAATACTAGCTGTTAAATACGGGAGGGGAAATAAGAAGCAGGAAGGAAAGGAAGAAGGTGGGGGAATAGGATTCGGGATCCCGGCTTGCCGAAGTGTGAGAAGGAGGCAAAGGCAGTAAAAGACTGGCAAAGGATAGGATAAGTCTCGTCATGTTCCCGTCCTGTGTAGTATGCGCCTTGTTTTAGCAGGACCACACTCAGCCTGACTTTGACCATTTTCCGCATCGCCTTTAATGTCTACCGTGTCTGCAGATCACTGCTAATAAACCTAAAAACAGCAAATAATCTTTTAGGTAACGGCCTTGAAAGCCTACACACCATGAATAATGGGACCATTCATTTGCATCACCATTATCGAACAGAATCGCAATCGAGCAAAAACCACATGAGTATAATTAGTGTATTCACGAACATTTCTCTTGTATAACGTCTCCCGCTCTATACACCAGATGTCCTTCGTCGTCGTCTTCCACCGATGGGGTACGTGGAGTCTGCTATAGGTTCCAGAAAAACGCAGAGGGATAATTCCGCAGGAGCAGCATCACATCAGGAATAATCATATAGAGCAGCAGGACACGGGAATATTGAACAGCACAGACGCAGATATGGTGGTCCAAATATTTCAATCAGCACGGTACCCGAAAAAGTGGCCCGAAAAGCACAGACGAAAGGGCAAAAGTAAGATCGGTGCAAACACTGTCATTGGGGAAACTTACAATATTAAGGTGTTTCCCACTACGGTTGGATCTTCTACAGGATAGCATATGCTAATGATTACTGGTGAAATCTCATAAGTTAGCAGGAATAAAAAAATTAATCATGGTCCTATGTTTGAAACATCCAGCATTGAAGTATTTGTAAAATATTACGAATATGAATATAACATCTAAACGCTGAAGTGTTCTATCGAGGTGACAAGTAATAAGGATGTTTAACTTTCATTGATTTTTTTCTTTTTTCTCACCTGGAAATATGCATTGGAAAAAAATCTAAGTGAATGAAATTTCTCGTTCATCCAAAAACTCTATTTACCATTAACTTTTTATAGTATGACTTGTCTTCATCCTCAAAATAGGCCTCGCTTTCGACGACTACTTCTTTATTGGCGTTGAATTTCACTGGGGGCCAGATCTGGAGGATACGTAGGCCACGGAAGCAATTCTAAGCCCAATTCATGCAATTTTGCCATCGTTTTCATCGATTTGTGGCAAGGTGCATGAAACAAAATTTTTTTTCTGCGATTTCGTCTTCAAATGCTCCAATAACGCTATATAATGGTCGCTGTAGATGTTTTTTTCTTTTTCAAGATAGTCGATGAATATTATACCACCCACATCCCAAAATACTGATACCATGAAGTCTTGTTGGTCGGTTTTGATCTCGCGCGGCACTCTCTTCGAAGATAGCTTTCGTATATCGAAATATTCATGCAGGATATGTACCACACGCTCCTTTGATATCTTTGGAGCCTCAGCTCTGTCGATTAACTTCACTTTGAGGTCATCCGAAATTATTTTGTGGACATTTTTATGTTTTCGTCGGTAAGAGAGCGTCCACTGCATGGATTGTCCTCGGTGGTCATTTCACCTCGTTTAAACTTAGCAAAGATCTTCCCAACGTTTGATTTTTCTGGTGCAAAGTTCGAATAATGTTTAACAAGCCAAGTCTTGGCTTCAACAGTATTTTTTAGCCAAAAAACAATGCTTTCTGGTGAGTATCGGGTATTCTAACAACCCTATACAGGGCGTTCCAATGAAAACTTGACCACACTGTAAGTCAAAGACGGACGTAATTGAAAATTTCAAAGAACACGTCAATTTTTATTTCTAGGAGGACTAAATTTGAAATGAAAATCACACCCGAAACTTCACTCTTCTGCGGTCAGCAACTACCCCCCCTTTTTTTTTCAATGGCATGGGTGGTCAAATGATACATCATCTGAAAGGTCTTTTGTCCCTCTATTACCTCTGTAATTTGTTTCTTAAATCTATTACAAGCCTGTGTGGATCCTATGATTACACAAATTTTAGAAAATGATGACAATTTATTTGAAAATGAAATAATATCTTGAATAATGTAAGGAACGCTTTCGAGAGTAGACTATATTATTGTATGGATTTTGTTTCCACTGATATTATTTGTTGTTGATTTTCTCATTACAATGAACGGCAGCGAATTTTCTGTTTTTTTCTTAAATAAAACGTTCATCATTTAATTTCACAATAACGAATTAACCAATTCCGAAACAAATTACAGAGGTAATAGAGGGACAAAAGACCTTTCAAATGATGTATCATTTAACCCCCTATGCCATTGAAAAAATATGGGAGGTAGTTGCTGACCGCAGGGTGGTGAAGTTTCGGGTATAATTTTCAAATCAGAATTAGTAACCTAGAAATGAAAATTGACGTGTTCTTTGAAATTTTCGATTACATATCCGTTTCTGACTTACAGGGGAAGCCAAGTTTTCGTTGGAACGCCCTGTATATAAAATATTTAATGATTTATCTGTGGACAGTTCAGACAAAAAAACATATCGAATGAAATCTGATTTGAATCATTTACGAATGGCCGACATATGGATTCCAAAGCCACTGACTATTTTTGGACGTTTATTATTAGATAATTTGGTACCACGAATTGACTCATGCCATGCTCGATGAAAAACGCTAGGTGAAAGTTCGAAAATAAACGTGTAGTTCGAGGTAACTATATGAATTAGAATGAAATTGAGGTAATGAACTTCTTCTAAGTTGAAGGCTACAAAACAGCATTGTTTTAATCGTTTCGTTAAATGTTCTCTTTATCTACTTCATTGATAAAGATATATCTCAACTTGAACACCGAATAATATTTTTCTGACTGCTGGAAGTCATGATTTTCAGTTGTTGATTACTGCTAATTACTAACAACAACTCTGAATCTACTCATTCAGACAACTTTTCGTAACGAAATGAGGAATTCTTCAATTAGTATCACAGCTATGTCAACAGATACCAACATAAGTGAAGGAGGAACGTAATTGGCCACCTATTTCTGCCGGAATATTGTAAACAAAGTTACAAATTGAAATGAATCGATGTGTTCTTCGCGATAGTTTGAGGTCAATATGACGGTGCTATGGCCCCATTTTGAACTTCTATAATTTGTTCCAAAAGTAGTGTCTTGTATGTGTTTCTTTTTCCATAAAAAAGATACCCTTTTTTTCACTTTATACAGTCATTTCAAAATTCCAGAATAACAAAAATGATTTGAATATTGTTCACTATACTAGGAGCATATTCAATTCGAATTATATTTTTTACCGTTTCAACTTTTATATATTTCTTGAATGGAGCTGGATAATCAATACGTGAAAAGAGGGTAGGGTCACGTTGGGAAATATATTTTTTGCAACTTTTACTTGAGGTAACATGTTTTCATCCAATAAGTTTACTGAAAATGGTCGTTTGCAGCTAAGATACTACCTCCACTTATCGCAATTCATATTGGTGTTACTTCACAAGGATTTGAGCAAAACTCAATTCATCTAGTTCATGGTCCTCAGGATCCAGTATTCCTCTGATTCGGGTTTTCTTCCTAGTCTCGTCATTACAAAGTTTCTAGGCATTATCTACACATTTTTGTACAGAGTTTATGTGCTTCCTTTCTTCGGAAGTATTCCACATTTTTTGTGTATAGAAGAAATACAAAGCCAAAACCTTTCTTTCCCAAAAACTAATTTCTCCCAAAAACTAATTTCTCCCAAAAATACACCCCTTTCAATAAATGTCTTCTTCCATCAATATTCTTATTCTCGAAGTGGAAATAGATAGTGGAAGATTTCTTCATTGTTATCGTGCCTAGTCGAATAACCAACAAGGAAGATGCATTCTTCATTAAGGTCGAGATAGAAATCCTGGGACTTTGAGTATCAAAAGCCAATACACCCCCTTTCGTACCCATTATTCCCCTTTTTCCTGATGGTTATTTCGAGAGACTGACCTTATTTCTTTAGAGACTCGCAATCGTTTGGTCGCAATGATTTTTGGAGACCCGTTGTATCGTTTTGGAACTTTGGTTTCCTCTCAATGGTCCTTGATACGTTGATCTCTGTTTCTGCAACGTTAATTCATCACTGAAGGTCACCCCATCGCTGCCTTGGAAACATATTTCAAGTCCTCCAACTTCGGGGCAGCCATTGATACAGCGTTTATGATCAGATGTCGACTAAAGCCTCAGAATCTATTGCATCTTGGTGTTCTTTAATCCAGTTTTTCATTTTTTCAAACTAACAAAAGTTGATTCACTTAAAATGTTATATCCTACAAACTTATAGTCCAACAGCTGTGAAATTTGGACACTTGTCTTTTGAAGGTTAGGGTTGACTGAAAATAATATGGATTCAATACTAGCAGCGCCATCTCTGTGTTAACCAACGAACTTATCTGTCCATCTGATGCGTTAAAAGATACTTTATTCTTGAATTTTTTCAACCTGTCTTTTTTGTTGTTCGACTTGATGCCATTCTAGGTGAGTTTAATATAGTTATCCAACATTATGCATACATAATGGAAAACAATATAATATCTGAATTAAAGGTGCTTAGAGTGAGGTTTCTGAAAATAACAAATGTTTACCTGCAACATATATCTGTAGGTACCGTGATAACATCAACATATCTGCTATACTGTAGAAGAACCAACTTTGGGAAACACCTAGATTTTCGAAAGCTGTAAGTACTTGAGAGAAGGCTCTGTTGTTTATTAAAAAAAAATTTAATATCAATATGTGATTGTTGTACAAACATATAAAGTAACTTCAGGTTATTTCTGTCCTCGTCCTTATTGAATTTTTGTGAGTTTATTCAAATTCAATCAAAACTACATTACGTTTAAGTGAAGCTTCATTCCAAGAGAATTCTTTGGGCGCTTTCAGACTGTTTAGTACCAGATAAATAAACAAGATTCCCAGAATACATGGGTTCAACAGAAAATACGTCACCAACTCCACTCTCCACCAAAGTGGAAAAGACTATTCACAATTTCTAACGTCTTTAGATCATGACGATATCTTCATTTTTGGAATATAGCAAAATTATTACTTTCATCATTCATCATTTATAATGTATCTGATAAAATAAAAATGATAACTTGGTAGAGTTTGATGAAATTTCTGTCAAAGAATCGGCTGTACCAGAAGAAACAGGAATATATTCAAATTGATGATATAACTCACAATATTCATTTTGATGATTTATTAAACAATTTCCGAAAAATTGTAGGGTTCAAAAACCTCACCATGTCAAAATTGAAGGGGTTCTTGATCATATACACTGCCAATAACAATACATTTGAACTGGAGGGGCGAAGATATTGAAAATGATATAACCCCTTCAATTTGAACAAGATTCCTATGGCTGGGATTTAATCAAGTAAGCGATTGAATATCGTTATGTACTGTCTTCGACGACATAAGTAGATTTAACTCATCCGTTACATAACGTCGTAATTTCATGAATAATTTGAGTACTTTTAATGTTACCCAGACTGGTGCTGAAGAGGCAAGTATCTTATTCCGAAACATCGGATATCCACCTTTGAGGATCACAGTGTACCATGTAAGTGGAATTTCATCTCTTTCATATACTATATTGAGTAGCAATCCATAATGAATATCTCGAATACACACTGAATAGGGAAAAGTATTTTGTATATACTTCAAATGTTCATATGAAAATAGTAGTTTCAAAATTACTTTTTCTTTCGTGTAACTCAATATTTATCTGGAAGTAGTGGATTTGAAAGTTCAGCTTGTCAAATCTAAGAAGAGACTTGAGAGAGCTCTCTATCTCTTTCGCTAGTACGGTACTAGCGAAAGAGAGAGAGAGAGCAGAAATATCTAGAAAATATCTGGATATCGCTGGAAATTAATTGAATGAGTTTCAATTCTACCGGTTATCAAATAACACCACCCAGTACAAATGTTTTCTCAAAGGCAGCTTTGATTTCACAAATTATCGTCCGATTTTGGAACTTTGAGTATCGAGTTTTCTTAATAAATCGTCAAAAGTTAACGAATTGAAAATAATGACTGAATTCTATTTGAAAATTTTCGGGAATAGTTATCTTTTATAAGTCATAACTTACCATATGAATTTGGTCTGTTAAAATTTGTTTTTCCATTTGTCGGTTTTTGCGACAAATGGATCTGAACACGAACATTATACACGTCATGAAGCTTTTTTGAGAATTCCACAACACAGAACCTCATTATATGAGAACACCCCACGGTACAATGTAATCAGTTGTTATAATAAGTTACCAAATCAGCTGAAACAAATTACCAATGATAAGGTATTTCACAACAAAATTAAAATCTTTTTACTTAGAAAGTGCTATTATAGTTACCAAGAGTTTATGAACGATAATTCGATAGACACAGATCTTACATGACTTTTACCTTTTTAATGGTTAACAATTTTGATTGTTTATTTATATTTTTATTTTTATATACAGATACTCAAATTCATATGTACAAATCGACAGATTTTATTTATTTACTTATCTATTTATACATATGTCCGTATATTTTTAGTGTAACAAATTGTGATATCATACTATGAGGACCCAAAATATGTACCTAGCGTACCAACAAATGGTAAATAAACTATTTTTATTATTGTTATTATTATCAATAAAGGCTAGCTACCTGAACTGAGAGGTACACAAACACGTAAAGGCAATACAGTGAAAAACAATATAAATAGAGCGACCAGTACTGAAATAGTAGTTGATGTAGTGGAGACGATAGGAACAAGAACCCGAGCTTCAACTCGGGTATTGCGTTACCACACCGCCTTTGAAAATGTCTACCGCAGCAGTGAACGAAACGTCAGGCATGTAAACCTGCAGACCATGGCCAAAAACCCGGGAAATAGCCTTCACGCAGTTATTTCCGGTCGTGAAAGTTTACATTCTTGTATGTAATAGTGTTTGTGTGTGACAATGTGGCCGAAATTTCTCAAAATGGTATGCTGAACATAAAAGGCCCTTCAGACTAACTAAAACGGATTCGACGTTTTCGTACCCAAATTGTCACAGGTGAAGAAAATTCATGTGCTCAGTCATGTCTTCATCCATCGATTTATTTTCGAATCCGACACTTTAAAACCTCCAACATGCTATAAACCAACGACTCCATCTCTTAGTCACCACCATATCACTTTACACAATCCATATCCAATTCGCAATGATGACACAATACATATCGATAAAGTCGAATAAATTCAACAAAGTCCCCGTTTTACAACAGACCACTAGATCCACACCGAATCCCGGCGCATAAAAAGAAATTGAAAAACCTTTAAAATCGCCAGATTTATTTTAAAGGCGTAAAATCTCACTCCGGGGTGTCGTTTTCTCCGGATAGAAATAATAGGAAAGTCGATACCTCCGGTGAAAAAAGAGAAAGATGGCCGATTGAAAATAATTGTCGCTGGTGTTTTGTTTCTCTGGGTGTTGTTGAAAAATACATAGTCGCTCCCGGGGTGATCGTATTGCGGATGCTTTCAATTTATACGGTTCGATTTTGGCGAGAGTTGTGTTTGGGAACGGATAAAGTAGAAACGGTATCCTTGTTCCTGGAAAAGGGTCGCCTCCTGAACAATATTGAATCGAAGCAGAGGCGTAGATGTGTCTTTGAGAATTTTAGTTTTTCCAAATGAATCATGGTAAATCTAGATGGTAGATGCTGGTCCTATCCGGCATCGCCCGGTGAGATACCATCGCAACGGCTTAGGTAGTGTGAAGTTCTTTTCTTGTGGAGTTTTATTTTTCACTTAAGTCATTTTAGTCCATTTGCAAGGCAATGTGATCAGGATGTAACCCCCTGTATTGATTTATATTGATGAACTTGTAACATGGCATTTATTTAATACAATATTTTCACAGATGTACCTCCACACATTTTGCAGCGGTCCAGTGGATACATCCTAGGATTTATTTCATTTTTACAAGTGCTAAGACCTATTAAATATGTGTTTCTATTTAAAGTTCATGGTTAAGAAGTCATAATACAAAATGTCAAATTCTTCTTCTTATATTTCAAGGCAGTTGACATAATGGCTCAGAGAGAACCCCAGAAAATATATTGTTGCGTTTGATCACTGATCAGCTTCCTGTTGATATTTGTGACCGGAATGAAATGGTGGCAGCACCTGTTCGACCTTGAACGATATTTGAAGTAATGTCAAAAATCAATAATTGAATCTTATATCACATTTTCATAGTTTCGGCCAACGTTTAAGGTAGATATTCTCAATATGCAATTTGGAAATTAATATCAAGAAATATTAAGTTATGATTTGATTTTTATCCTTTTGTTGACATATATTGATTTGGAGTACATTTTTTTAACAACACTTCTCCTTTCTTTTTGTGCTATAGTTCTGCCAGAGGAATAAAAAAAAATAAAAATAGATAGATAAATTTATCAAAGAAACGAACAATAATTGAATATAAAATTTCTTGGGTAGAAATTTTATATCAGTATTATTGAGGAGAAAACTCAACTTGCTGCACGAGTAGATTTATAACACGTTTGCTGGCTGAATTGGGCACAAGACAGGTGGATGGACTTCTGGACCACCGACTGTTAAGAGGACGAGTCAAATCCATACCACCGTAGCTGAGTCAACCCTTGGTTATTGTGAACTTTATTACCAGTGTATCAACGAGACTGAAAAAAATTGTTCCAAAATTGTTCTAAAATTGTTTGTTTCGTTAACCATCTGACGAACGTCAACCCTCAGAAGTCTAAACTTGTGCGAGCAATGTATTGACGAGGCCTTACCTTTTAACGTGCGATTGCCCAGCGGGGAATCGAACCCCGGTCTTCCGCTTGAAAGGCGGATGTGCTAACCTTTACACTACCGAGACCACTATGTAACTGAAGTAAAGTTAAATGCATTTACCTGAAGGTAAGGTCCTGTAACAAGTTATCTTTTTGTCCAAGGAATCAGCTAATTCGGTTCATTGAATTTTTGAAAACATTTATTATTTTGTTTATTATTTGGAGATAGAGTTTATCTACAGAGACTGGTATCAAAAAGGATTTTTAAATACTGTTATTTGCTGTAGATGGCGCCCTAGTAAGATTTTGATATCTTATCCTTTTCGTTACCACCCGATTGAACACCAAAAGGCCAAGTAACTTTGGTAATAAAGATCCACGCCCTTGCCTCCGCAGGCTAGAGCTTGCTGTATCCATCGTGGCATAAAATATTTACAGGAAACATCACAAGAAATTTCATTTATATCTCATTCATTATTTATAATTATATAATTATAAGAAATTGGCCCCACGTTGGGCGCCAATTTCTTCTAGAATATCTCTCGAATACTTTTATCGTCAACGCTGGTGTTCCCCAGGGATCCATATAGTCTCCANAACCCTCTTTTTATTGCACATCAACGACCTATCAGAAAAAACGAAGAATCCAATATATTGCTTTGCTGACGACAGCACACTTGTCTCGTCATTCCATTTGGATTATAAGGAAATCGGTTGTGGATACACATCTTCACTGGCAGCAGGAAGTTGCATATCTTAATGGGGATCTAGAAGTAATTTCGAATTGGGTTGAAAGTAACCAGGTTCAATTCAATGCCACGAAAACCCAGACATAGGTTTTTTCCAAAAAGATGAATGTCTCTGAACCGCATTTAATAATGTCAGGACAGACAATTTCGCTTTCTGCTTCGATAAGTTCGTTGGGTGTTAGGATGGATACTTGTATGTTTTGGCACGATCATGTTGCTGAAATTTCAAGAGCTGCTTCTCAAAAGTTCTGAACACTATTCCGAACCAGAAAACTGTACACACCTCAGCAACTTTCGATGTTTTATAAAGCTCAGATCAGACCTTTTTTGGAGTATTGTTCTCATGTTTGGAGCTCCGTCCCTAAACATACGATGAAGCTGCTGGATTCCATCCAGAAAAGAGCCATCCGCCTGATTGGAGACGCAAACATAACTTGCAATGTTGATAGTCTGGAACATCGACGAAAGGTTGGAGATTTATCTCTCTTCTATAGATACTTTCACGGGAAGTGTTCAAGGGAGTTGGCACATTTGATTCCACCAAGAGCAGTGCATATCAGAAATACGCGAAGGACTGTGGCTGCTCATTGTTTTGAAGTTCAACTCAGTACACCTCGAACTTCGCTGTTTAAGAATTCTTTCATTTGGAGAACTGCGTTCATATGGAATGAACTTCCTGAGTACGTTTTTCCCGATGGATTCATTCTCCAGCGATTTAAATCCAATGTGATTCATTACTTTCGCACAAGCACCGCTTCTAGAGTGCCTCAAGGTTTATCCTGTAGTGCTTGTGTTTTAAAAAACTGGAGGTCTTCAGAATTATGCGACATTCGAATCACAAAACATAGAAAACCAAATGAAACTGATCATCTCATATTTATGTTCATCGACTATTCTAGTTTCTATTCCTAATCACCTATATCTATTTGTATTTTCATCTCTGTCCGGACTTTCACTTCTGCTCCCAGCGTTACTATCATGAGCATTCCTCGATCTGTTGGGAAAGTCAATTTTTCATGTGTTTCAGTTGAAAACTCATTCAACAATGAAGTTGAGAAATGAAAATGTATTCCAAAAGTATAATTCCCTCTGGCATCTGTACGCCTATGGAAGAAAAGGAATCCTTTTATCAAGCAAAAGATTTCGAGAGAGTGGATCTATCTAGTGTCAACTTTAAACTTGCAAATTCTAGTGATAGGTATTTTATAAAACAGTTTTGTTTATGCTATGCAATGTGTATGAAGTGACAAGATTATCGAATTAAAACCTCTTAGCTTTGTGTACGGAAGAGATTTTTTGATTGGATAAAGTGAAAATTCAATGCTCGATTGACCTGGAAATTTTCGGAAATTTGAGAACAGCTACAGAGAAAATAAATATAAAACTGCTTCCTGATGATAGATGATTGGAAACCCCTTAAAGAGACTTCCAGAAAGTACAAATACAGATGGAAACCTTTTAAAAAAACAAACTGAAGAAAATATTCTGGGAAAATCACATTCCATCATGAATGTGGGTATGTCATCGTTAAGTGGAGGTAGCCAGCTCTCAATAATGATAATTCCATCTTTTTTTTCGTTGAAATTATGTTCGTGTTTCATAATTTCTATCGATTTCCAATATAGTATTGAAAACAAGCTCTGGATTTTATCAAGCACTTGGGCCCAATCGTAGACAGGGAGCCCTGTTAGAGGTGGTTTGATGTGGACAAAACCATAACTACAAGAGATCCGGAACCCAAAGATTCTACCAATTTTCGTTGGCCTGAATATCCATATCAGTATCAATATACGGCGTTGATACTAGCATCGGTATACCTCCCTTCAGATGTAGACACCCTACCACCGACGAAATAAATGGAGGAACTAGTGAATCACTGCCATAATGGTCTGCGACTCAAACTATCACCATTTGAGTTGGAGGATATCAACGCCTTACGAAGTATAAGCGTACTGCCAACCCTATCGAAAGTATTAGAAAAAATTCTTGAACTGCAAATGAGAACACACATCGAAAATAATAATATACTTCCGTTATATCAGAGTGGATTCAGGTCTGGTTACAGTTGTTCATCAGCACTGTGTGCTATTGCTGATGATATATTGAGGTCACTTGATAATAATGAAATGTGTGCTCT
>WOGR01001255.1:0-20565 GCA_015342045.1 Leptinotarsa lineolata | reverse complement strand
AACGAGCTCTCTTTGACTATCATTTTTCTCTACAATAATACAATATTTGAATTTGAATATCTTTCACTGGTCAACTAATCATTGAAATTGCATTGTTTCTCTATTGATTCGATTGATTTATTATTCTATTTGCTGTCCTTGACTTCTTTTTTGGGGTTAGATGGAAGAGCAGATGTATGTTAACTGTTGAATTATATTTTATATTTTACAATATTCACTATTTACATACAAAATGAATCTCGCTCTAGTTGCAGAAACAAAATGTGATTTATTTTTTATCAATTGGTAATGAAGGCATTTATTATTATTATTATCATTATCTTTCAAATCCTGCGAGCGACCATCATCCTAGGGTACAGTTCAACCGTTAGGCTCCTTGTTCCTAAATACCAGCTCAGTTCACCCTGTTGGCCCTGATTAGGAAATTAATTTCGCGATCAAGGGTGAACTTAAATCCTAAAACAACCGCGAATCCTCCCCTCTGTCTTTTTCCAAGTCAGAGTCATCTTAGGGAAACTTTGCATCGAAATGAAGACTAGGGTCAAACAAGCGCGAGCGCAACTTGCGAGTGATACGACAGTGCCGAATCGCGAGGTCAACCACTTCGACCAACCAACTCTCTTATCAGACAACTTTAGCCCCCTGAGTGCGATTTCTACCGAACAGCGCGTAACCCTTCTGGAATCTATGTTAATTTACTCAAAATTGAAACGATCAGAGTCATAGGGTGAGTATCAGGAATGGTTACAGAGTTCAATTTTCTGGAATCCAATACAACTCTGAATTCTCCTGAATCTTTTTCAACCAGCTATACAGGATTACACCAAGGGGACTGCGAAAGATGCATTATATCCAATTTCAGCATCTCTTTGTTGAAGTGTTTCTGCATTGCAGGAGAAAAAGGATACTGTTGCTGTCGGATTGGAGCAGCTGATCCAGTATCGATATTATGCTGAAGTAAATGAGTTTTGCCCAGACTATCAGATGGTGCAATCTCTGTAAAGGAATCTATGACTATTTTCAATCTGTTGCGTTGTTTCGCTGAAAGGTCTTCACAAGATTGTATGGTATTTACCACAAAGACGTTATTCTGTTTTTGCAGGTCATAAGATCCATTGAAAAAATTTGCATTGATTTGAAAGTTACTGAGAAAATCAATACTTGGGATAAGGGTATGTTTGAGAGGAGGAATAACCAAAACTTTCATCGTTTTGTTGTGCCCCAGAAGAAAAATTGGCGCAGGCAAATTCTCACTAGTGAGAAATTTCCGTTTCAAGAGTTTGTGAAAATTGAATTAATACACCTCTGGCGATGATAACCTCAAAATATCTAAAAAGGGAAACGATAATCACTTGAATCTTGAACGATTTTCAAGATTAACTGAGATATGGAGTATATGAAGCCATGCACATTTTCATTATTTTGATAGCGAAAAAAATTTTTATAAATAATCAGAAACTCTCTTTTCACGTACCTGATGTCCTGTTGAGAATAAGAAACATGATTTACGATATCTTCCTGAGAAAGAGAAGATATGTTTGGATATTTTCAAACGATATGTTACAAATCATTGATCAAGAAAAAAAATCAGTACTACTTCCTTGATCGATCGACAAAAAGAAAGAGCAATGACCCTTCGAATCCAGAAAAATCGAATTCGGTCATGCGTGTTTCATTTATGTCAAATGGCCCAAAGTTGAGATTGCGTTCTATAAAAATCTATGAGTATGATAGTTCGGCTATGAATTAATTGTTTATGATTCATAGAACGAATATATAGTGGGCTCATACGAATGATAGATTCGATTATGAATGATGTAACGTTTAATCGTTACAGGAAGCATAGCTGTAAAGCTGATAGGCTGCTTAGTTTGATAGGGGAGGGTGCGAGTTAGTTCAACCAGTAAGATCAACCCAGGCTTGATTAATAGCTATTACTGATTACTTTACTATCAATCAATTAAACCATTAGTTTACTTGAATAATTCTAGTAGTTGGGCGCCAAGTTGCAAAAGGCAAAACCAAAGAGAAATATATAAGTTGTACTTAGCTTGGATCGGAAGGCAAAATAAATATAGAAAAAATTTAACAACTTTATTTCCTTTTGACAATATGAAAATATATATGGCAATATATAAAGATGTGCATATGCTATATAACTATATTATAATAATAGTAAAATTAGGAATATTCACAATTGTTTTCTGATTCGGTTCGATGTAGTTGGAAGGAGTACCTGAAGTGGCTGATTCAATAGTTGGTCCTCAAAAGGCTACAGAGACTTGTTACCATTTACTCTAAGTCAAGATGGATTTAGAGCTCACGTAGGAATGCCTCGGTCCTAAAAAGGCTTCAGAGACTTGTAACCATCTACTCTGACTCAAGATAGATTTAGAGCTCACGTGGAAAACCCTCTTTGCTTTGGTTAGATATGGAACCTCCTTCTGGTATTAGTCCTTCACCCAGTACAAAATCAAAATCAAAACTTCATTGTCTATTTCTCTATATAATTTCAAAGCTCTAGTAGATAGTCTAATGTACAAAATTAAAACATATATACATCTCTTCCACATATGGGAGTGGGTGGTCGAGGGGTAGGAAATAGGAAAGGTACAGGGAGGAAGGTGGGGAGAGAGTAGAAGGAGATTTCAATGTTGAGCCCCAAGATGTTTACAATAAAAACGCCACCGTATTGCCCCACGGTGGGGAATGGGGGACGCCCCCACTGATGGTGACGGGTGGCTCCCTGCCCAACAGAGCTTCATTACGTCCTCCGCCTAAGGCGTCTCACTTCCTGCCCAGGCTCACGCGATATTTGTCGTGTTGTTGCTCTTCTAACTTGATGGTGTACCGTTTATTCGGTATTTAGGTTTGTCACTAGCCCCTTGCAAAACGTTCATGCAAAAAACCAGGTTAGAAAATTTCTCGAGTCACGGATGACCCGTGAAGTGTCCTAGGTAGTTTTTTCCATGAACTAAACGCGTTCACGCTTGTGCCGTTCACGGAAGACATCAAGAGTTTCATAAATCAGTCCGTGCTTCCGAGGCTGATTATGATAGCCCGAAAAGCCCGTGACGTCCCTCGTCAGCGGGCTTTTTGGTAGAAAGAACTTGAAGAATTTTTGAGGCAGACTTCTTATATGATCAGTGACCGTCTCAACTTCTGCCAGATCTAACAGGTCATGGTCGATTGGCTATTTAGTAGGTTACATCCGCAAGGATTCCAAATAATTGAGTTTCCAACCCTTGCTTGCATACTGCAAAATTTCCGTATCGTTTAGATTCGGGAACTTGTGGTTGCAATCCAAGGAATGGTTGGAAATCATTTTTACCTAGTCTGAAGTATCTTTCATGTTCAGCATTCTTTTTTGAGAAATTTCGGCCACATTGTCCCACATAAACACTATTACACTCCGGACACTTAAGCTTATGAACTCCAGATTTCTCCATCTTGTCCACTCTAAGCATACGCATTGCGTATGTAACCTACCAAATCGACCTGATCTATTCATCAGTTTTTAGAGTCTCGTACCCACATTGTCATAGGTAAACAAAATTCGGGTAATCAGTAAAGTCCGTCTGTTATTACATACAGTGGTGTATAGATATATACACTACATCCATCAATGTATTATCTTGTATACTGGTGCTTTCATTTCTACCCGTATCAATTCGATAAAAATAATTCTAAAATTCAAGTCGCACTTAAAGTTTTTACTGGATTTAGTGTTTTTTTGAGTTGTATTTTGAGTGCTCTCAAATTCTACAAGATTGCTATTTAGTGAGAGAACTAACAGAGGCTTAATATCAGCGTATCTGTGTTTTGAATATCTTTTTCTATACATCATTCCATCGAATTTGATCTGATCTAATGAAATATTTATTCATCTTTCAATGGTGACGGTTACTAATTAACAAACACTTGAAGCAGTTTTTCTATGTTTGATATACCTAGTATTTTATAAACTTCACAGAAACTTGTTTTGGGTATCGTAAAAAATGATTAAATCATGAAGAGCAATTCATATTAAAAGATGTTAGAATTGCAGAAAATGCGAGTTACGTTGAAAAAGTGCGGCTGAAGTGACTGTGCTTTCAGTTTTCGATCGATTGATGAAAGATACTTATATGTGCTCCATGACTTTTTAGATAAAAAAGAATACACCAATCAATGAGGTACTTTGTAAGTATTGACATAATAACAATTTTTTCGAAAATGTAACCTTGAACTCAGCGTCAAAATGTTTATTCACTAATACCTATTATAATTATTGTGATCAATCTCTATTGTAATTTAAAAGTTTCTACTAGTGGCAACAATGGATTGTAATAATTTAATATACAATCATTCAATGATAATCTACTTCGTTTTCAATTCGTATAATTACATTGTATTTCCAAACTTTGTTGATGTTGAAATGTTTCACTCTGTATCTGTCTGGAAAAGTAATTGTTCATTTCACGTATCTAATATAACAAAAGATGTCCTTTCTGATATTCAAGAGTTCCTGGTAGGAGGTGTGAAAACATAATGGACCAACCAATGGCAATTCCGTGTTTTGGCCATTTACATTGCACACATTTTAATATATCTTTTAATAGTTCAAACAGATTTATTGTGGTACAAAAATAGAAATGGCATTGAGCATTGCTTACATTTTTATTAGAAATTTTTAATGATCGTAAAGACGGCTAGTGGCGCCAGTGTTTTGACTGGATTCGATTGCAAATAATGACCTAATGTCTAAATTTATCACCTGGCGGCGACGATCCTTTCCACATTAGCTATTTCTCTTACTTATCAGAAGCGCATATTGAAAATAACAATTTTATCATTGTTTCATAATTAGGTCACTCTGACTTAATTGATAAACTGCTTTTCCATTCTATCAAATGGAAATTATTTGTGAATGTGATCCAAAAAAGATTTTTTAAAACATCAATTAACTATTATTAAATTTTTTATTTCACGCTTTCGGGTATGTTCTAGAAATTATCGTTCTTTTTTTAATAATAAAAATAACGTTACGCCGAACACCGTGCATGATAAAAAAAACACCGATTTCAAAGAACCGAAAAAGCACTGGATAGACTGGTATTGAAGTGTCTGGTTGTGTGAATGGTTTTTAAGAATTGTCATTGTGATGGAGTAAATTTGTCTCTTCCAATATCATAAAGTCATAAGTTTTTGCAAGTAATATTGAGTGAATCGTTTTTCAAAGTTATCCAAGAAGGTGCTCTGATGAAGATTTAAAAACTAATGTTTTCATCCGAAACTTCTGGAAGCCCACGTAGAGATTAAAAGATATCTTTGTATATGAAATTTCATATCAATACTTTTTCTTATATTACTTTGTGTAGCGTTTCTATGTATGTTGTAATTTCATTATGAATGTTTGACTTACAAACTGAATTAGAAAAAATGGTTTTTGTATAATTGAATGTTCATAATCGGTAGTTCTTCCGTATTGAGTTTTCTTTCGATTTGTAATGATACTTAATGTAATAATACCTCGCACTTTCGTTCTGTTCTGAGGAAATTTTTTGTTTAGCTTGAAGGGTAGGTATTTGTACACGTTTTTTTTGTATTTTTCACTATACTGAATTACTCAAATAATTTGAATACGACGGTAAATAATAAACAACAAAACTTTTTTGTCACTGATTATTCAACAAAGTAACAATGAGCTTACCTTTTTATTTCTCATGGCCTTCTGCCACCTAAATGCAAACAATTATGGATATTTTAAACAATTATAAAATTAAATAACTTTCGAAAACCGCAGAAATAGTTGTTGAATATGTAACCACATTAAAAAAAATCTAGACAAAAAAAGACTAGAAATTGGACAAAATTGTCAATCATTCATTGATGGAATATAATTACTATCATTCTAGATGTGGAATTGTTTCTCTTCAAGATATTGTCTGCTTTGAAAAAATCAACATCACTATTTTATCTTGTTTCGAAAAAACGTTAAGTTAGTTCTCAGGACAAATTTTCGAGAACCTACATAGTTCGCAAAGAAATAAACGGATCAATTTAATGTCGTTTTTTATTACAGAAAGACACAACGATATTATCAGGCCAAGAGTATATTATTGAATTTTATTTATAAACGTGACGTAGAAACTTGTGAGAAATGTTGCAAAACTAATTTATCACGAATGAAACGATTTGAACCAATACAACTCATTTTGATATAAATATTTCCTGACCCCCACGACCTTGCGATTACATTAAAATCGAATTGGCTTCTAACAAATTCAGGAATATCGGAATGGCTCATATTGCATTCAAAAAGTTCAACATTGAAAATATCCTAATGGACAATTGGTTCTGGTTGAAACGATTTAATTTTTTTAGTCATTCCAACATACTTTGAATCGTTTGGTGATATCCGTGCCATAACTTTTTTCAG
Organism: Leptinotarsa lineolata; assembly: GCA_015342045.1. Classification (NCBI taxonomy): domain Eukaryota; kingdom Metazoa; phylum Arthropoda; class Insecta; order Coleoptera; family Chrysomelidae; genus Leptinotarsa; species Leptinotarsa lineolata. The sequence goes on along the minus strand of WOGR01001255.1, from coordinate 14,144 downwards.
AGAGTGTAGTTCCAATGGGAGGTTTATATTTTATATACGTCGCAAACTATTATGCATAAACAAATAAGTTGCCGACATTATCCTGTATAGATAGCACTTTGCTCTAAATTTGAATATTATGCGCGCAAATAAAAAAATTAATGCTGGCGCCGTCTAACTAGCTCACCTGATAATGTTTGCTGAAGTTGTTTGTTACTTCATTACTAATTCCATTTTAGATAATTATTTTGAACGCAGTGGAACGAATTATTGCCAATATTTCCATCATAACTATTATGAGTAATACCTTACTGCGAAGTGGAGAAACCAAAAAAAAAACTGGTTGCCGTTACAAAATTCTTCAATGGTGCATTTTATAATGGTTTGTCGATTTTCAGTACATCAATTATTCAGTTGTTTTTCAACAGTTTATTTATAATGCTAACTGGCGAATTCGCTTCGCTCCAAAAATTTTTCTGTCAGTATCGCATCAACTTGTAACTAAAAATAATAAAGGTTTGTTCATATCAATCAATAATAATTTTTAAAGTAAGTACGGTATCAAAACAAAACTAAATGCAGCCTCAATCTCCATATCGGTTCACCAAATAAAACAAAACCAAAGCAACTGCAGCCTTTCGTCATCACGAGTGTCGCTTCCATATAATAATATAATAATAATTGTGTTTGCATTCAATTACATTGTCCAACGGAAATATGCTACCCCTACCTTCAACCCCCGTCGAATGACAGGTACAAGCCCAAATTTTTTGAATAGGAAGTATATGCTTGTGATATATCTTTTGAAAGATCTATTCATTCTCTATTCAAAAAACGTTATCGCTTCGAAGCTTATTGCAACAATTGAGATAAAATAAATTTTATTTCAGAAATTTTGAAGTATAAATAAATAAATACAAATCACATGTGGAAATATTGAGTTATTCATTCTTGGCCAAGAGACTGTCTCTCATTTTGTTTCGAAATTAATATAGTTTCAGAGTACGAAATGATGGGTCGATCTCTTTATAAAGCTTGAAAACTGTAGGTGAAGCTTCTTCGGAACAGAGAAGTTTTGTAAGGTGGGAGCGAGATATGACCCCTATGACGTAAATTAAGGTTATGAATATCTGTCTTATATTTTATGTTATTGTAAAGATATGGGGGACACTGTTTATTGATTATTGAATGGGTTGAAATGAGAAAATGAAGTTTCCGACGATCTTGCATTTTTAACCATTTTGCGGATCTTAGCTTATGAGATATTGTGATCATATTTGCGAATACCGTAGATCAGTCTAAGACATGATTTCTGAATTTTTTCTATACGATTCATATAGTTATGATCTAAACATGGACCATACACAACATCACAAAAGTTGTAGTGACTCAGGACAAGTGTATCACTTAACGTTTTTTTAAGTGATTCTGAAGGAACGTGTCTGTGAGGGTGAAGCAGTTTCAATGAACAATAGGCCTTCTGAAGACCGCTTAAAATCATTTCGTCGTTCAACATTTAAATTTTATGTTGTCGAAGGCGATTAAAATGTGCATGAAATGCTTAAGGTAACTCAAGTATTTTTTTGATTGAGATCAATATATTAACCCTCTGAATAGCTTTTACCACATACATGTTACACCATTTTTGATGGTTGCTAAACTCAAAAGATAAACATATGCTACTGCAGACTTCTCTGTAAATCTATAAGAGAAGCACAACACGTACCGTTGCAGAATCATACCAACCTAACTAAAAAAATCCCATCGAGAAAAATATCTGGTAGCGCCCAGATCGTGAGTTCGGTCACACTACAACTGCGTCATTTCAGTTACATGGCTGACGGACTGCAGATAGTCATGATGCTTCCTAGGTGGCTCGGAGAGTTACCAACATCGCATAACCAGAATACAAGGCTAATAACCAAGCAGTCGATGCCGTTAACACCCAAGAAAAAATAACATGAAGTGAATTTTTTTGTTATAGGGATAGGCAGCGTTTCCGATGAAAGCTCCCCGGCTTCGCATGAGTAGTAATGCCGCCCCGTCATGATATTTCAACCAAAACAATAAAATATACACGTTAACCTTCCTCTTGAAGCACTTCGTCTATTGCTAAAAACGTTTAGTGGAAATCCGTTTGAAAATTTTTGAGATTACTACATTTAGACAAAAAGACACGGCGGGGTGACTTTGTTAACCATCACAGAAAAAACAAATCGTCTAAATCACCTGTTTACCAGTTTTATCCACGAAAAATGAATGTGAAATACTTATCTATTATTTGCAAGAATGCCACTGAAATAGTGAGTTATGAGGTAGGTACAAAAATTCCCCGACAATTATTCAGACCGATATTCAGACAGTTATGCTCTGTTGCCAGTCATTCAATTAAATCATATTTTACCTAGAATAATAATATGGTTTGAATTTTGTTTCTTTACTATATTTGGATGTAAAACTTTCCACAACCTGAAAAATCATTAGAGAATCTGCTTAAGTGTCGTAAATAGTAAAGGGCAAACTAAAAAGTTCACCCCGAAAAGTTACTGCCTACCACTGGAAAGTTCAATTAGTGAGTAACTAGTTGTATTGATAAAGTTTGCCTACATATTTAATAATCAATGAAAAACTACACAAACAGGATGTTTTCTAAGAGTTTAGTTGGGGTGTTTATTTGCGTTTTCAAAATTCCGGCAATGAAGTGCGATCTATTTACACAAAGCTATTTGAAATACACAATTTTTTTTAGCAAGTAATGAGTGTATTTCAAGTAGCAGAATCTTTGAGTCTTTTCATTTTTGATGACAATTTTCAAGACATTTTATTGCGTGATCATCAGTTGATTTTAAAGTATGCGTCTCTATCCCTGATTCTGTTATCTGTCTTTTCTTTATATATTCTCACGTTACAGTGAGTTTCAAAAAGTTTGCACCATGTGGGAAACTTTTTTATTATCCATTTGTCAGAAAATTTTATTCTTGATAAAAATTGGTGCATTGCGGGGAACTTGGATTTAAGTTGTCGAAATTCTAAATCTCCGAACGGTGTACAGGAAAGAACAAAAAATAGATATTTTGATCAAGAGTTAACTACCCTTATTTTCGAAATTATTTTAAAAGTTTATTCAGAGAAGTTGTTTAAATCTGAAAACAATATTCAGATCTGAAATCACACCCATCTACGTAACAAAAAAAATAATTTTTTATAGTTCTAGCCTCATAAAGAGTACTAGTATCGCTTAGGCGCCTTCCTCATATTACTATAATAATATTTCAATGCGAAATTTAGTCCAATTTATTATTCAAACTAGTATATCGAAATTTGTTGAAAATGGTTTAAATTTTTACTACAGAGTGAAATAGCAATTTTGCAGCAAAAAACTAGTAAAAATTCAAACCATTTCCAACAAACATCGCTATACTAGTTCGAATAATGAATTGGACTAAGTTTCGCATTGAAATATTATTATAGTAATATGAGAGAGGCGCCTAAGAGATACTAGTTAGTACTCTTCATGAGGCTAGAACCATAAAAAAATTAATTTTTTTTGTTACGTAGGTGGCTGTGATTTCAAATCTGTATATTGTTTTCAAATCTAAACAACTTTTCTAAACAAACTTTTTTAATAATGTCGAAAATAAGGGTACCTAGTTTACGCTTCATCAAAATTTCAATTTTTTGTTCTCCTCTGTACACCGTTCGGAAATTTAGAACTTCGAAAACTCAAATCCAAGTTTCCCGCAACACATCAATTTTTATCAAGAAAAAACTTTTTTGACAAATGGATAATAAAAAAGTTTCCCATATGGTGCAAACTTTTTGAAACCCACTGTATAACTTTTTTCACAGGAAATAGGTATATCGTAAATACACTCTTTCGTTTTATTAACCCTATTTTCGAGATTACTTTGTGTCAAAAGAGATCTCAATGTGTTGGTAGTTCTGAAAGTTGTTCTTCATTATATCTGCAACCGATTCGTCTCAATTTATCTGATGAACCGGGAACATGGGGTATGACGTTAGTTGGCAGATACGTGTGTTGTTATTGGGTTTGTAATGATTGTGGAATCTATGAGGTTTACTGTTCCAACCAATTTCTTCGAGAGCTCTATTTATAAACTCTTCCGGATACGCATTTTCCTCCACAACTGTTTTAATACTAGTTACTTTCTCTTCTACATTACGACCTGAATTGCAAACTGCATTAGCCCTATCATGCAAGCATTTAAATCTACAATTTTTGTTACTTTCCTGATGATTACAATTATAGTGGACATATCTATTAGTGTGAGTTATCTTTCGATAAACACTCGTAAGGAAATATTCATGCAGGACTATTAGACGCTATAGAAAGTCACATGTTTTGTTAAAATTGAAACAGACAGAATTTTTCACCAGACCTCTTATTATTATTACCTTTTTTATTTATACTAAACATTTCAAGGTGTCTCTCAGCTTTTCACCAATACGGTGACATTGAAAAAGTAGATTCCTGTGGAAGAAAATAATAAGAGAATTTTCCTTTTGAAAATTGTAAAGAGAATGAGAATAAATTGAGGATGATTTTTTAAAATTGGTGATTTCTACAAAAAACCTTTGTATAGAAAATTTTTTGACAGACAATAAAGGCAATATTCAATTTTATTATAATTCAACCGGCAGACATAATTGACGGTATATTATTTTTTTACATCACTGGCGTTGAAAATGGAGAAAACTTATTCTCGTTAAATTTGTCAGTCAACATCTAATGAATTGAAAAAACATTTACATATCATAGATAATATGTTAATCTTAAATTTATTTTTTTTCGGAAAAATTTGTTCCGCGATTTTTAGATGGAACTGCATTATATTAAATTAGTAGCCCAATGGATGAATCTGTCGGTAAAGATCAACAATATTTTCTTATTTCCCAGTACTACTCAATACTATGTGGTACAATTTTCTTTGAATCCACTAGTAGGTACTAGTCATAAAAACGGTCTAAATGTATTTGGCAGCTTAATATAGGGACTCGGAAATTGATTAGGCTTTTTCCCTACAACCTAAATCGTTCGTACCCTTTTGCATAATTTTAGCTACTTTACTATCTGATATTCAAATCATAGTCATTACTTCAGGAAAGGAGTTTGATTGATCCCTTAGAGCTAGTGGTAACTAAAGATGAGAAGAATATTGCTATGGTATCATTCTAACCTTTCAATTGAAAAAATTACTGGCATCAACTGCAAGGCTTCTACGAAGCTCCTGAATCATAGGCAACCTTATTACTTATAACCCGCTTTCTCTCCCTTTTTTATTGGATCCGTTGCACACAATATTATATCGATTTTATTGAACATATTTCAAATGAGCACAATACATTTTTGTTAACCAGTATCGTGCTTTTCAGCTTCATGTAAAACGATTGTCTTGCGAAAAGTTGAGATTTATTCTTCAGCAGTACTCAGGGAACTCTGTTGAAATTGTAATTAGTATCCTAGGAGACCTAGAATAAAAAGATTAGGTACTTGCTCGAAAATGCCATAACGCAATCATCTCGTTAGTATGGAGAACTTTATCCGGAAAATATTCATCTTCCAATATTAATAATTTCATTGAAGTGTCTAATGAGTGTATGACGAAGACAAGTACTGTGAGCATAAGAAACGGCTATTATTATTTTGCGTAACGCTTTAATATTGGAATGAATAAGTTAACAAGGAACTAATAGAGACTGCATACCTCATTTCAACATTATCTCCTGTTCAAGGTTCGTTGACAAAAATATTTTTGATATGGCCGATGGTTTATAAAAAATTGCCATGACTATTAGGTATTTTACAGTTAAAAACTATTCACTACTTTCATTTCAGACGTAGTAAATAAAGTGCAAAAATTGTCGAGACAAATCGATTTTTATTTCGAACGAGACACGGCATGACCTACAAATGGACAAAGAATAATTGTTAATTCGACTTCTTTCACCCCTAGAAACGCCATCATTGAAAACAGTCGAGTAACTTTACGCCTAATCCGCAAGCTCATTTGATTTTTTGCACATTTATTGGGAAAGGTAATTCAGTTTAATGACATATATTTGAACCATTCCATTGATTAGACCCTCTAAGCAAAATATACGAGAAAAACCTGGCCAACACTCAATCCTTATTGAATATGGGCAACTTCAAACTGAAGCTGAAAATTTCCATGTGGCGCCATCTAATGGGAAAGAATGCAGTTAATAATGATAATAATGAATGCTTTTATTGAAAGGTTACTCAGTATAAGAGATACAACCTAACCTGGAGGAATTGATACAATTTAAGCAGTACCAAAAATGGAATATAAAACACGACCGCTGTATAGTCTTTATCGAATATGGTCTATTGTCTCGTCAACTGCTAAATATTTTTCAATTAGGCAAATTTACAAAAATAAATCCATCAGTTTTTGAAAAATTTGGGAATCATTTGAGTTTTTCCAATGTTGCGATCTTCTTCAATATTGACATGGCCCAGTGCTAGAATAAACAAAGAGATTAAGCAAACGCACAAATCGTAATGAAATAGCAGTGCTTCAAGTAGCTTCAATGAGTTGGAGATCATTCTCATACTAACCCTGCTCTACAGATCAAATAAATCTGATAAAAATAAGTACCTAGATCCGGTTAAATAAAATATCGTGAAATTTTCATTTTTGTACACTATATAAAAAACTATACATACCTAATAGGGAACAAAACATCTTCGTGATGTAAGCTTTCACGACTGTAGTTTCCATATTACAGCAAGGTAGATCACTTAGACCATTGCCGCATCGCCTCTGATAATATCTGCCGTAGTTGCAGACGAAACGCAAGGGTTCAAAACCTGCAGACCACCGCAAAAAAAACTCGAAAACAATGAATGATTTATATACATGCCCTTTTGCTATCGTTTTAAGAAACAGAAATAATACAATAAATTTTGGATCTCTCTAGGTTTAATGGACTATATGTTGCAAATAAGCAATCGCTTGTGTATTGGTTATCATAGAGAATACTGTGTTCTATTTTTGACATTGAAAAGTTGCTTTGATAAAGTTGCCAGTGTGTGGCTGGCATAAGGTTTATACAACTCTGATCTGTTTTAGAGAGATTGGTTCGACGGGTTCAAACTTCTCACACTTCTATTATCAATCTCAAACCTGTCGAATATCTGTTTTTTCAATAAACCAGCCTAATGATCAAGTACATCATAAATGGATATTTCGAAGCAGTAAATACGTTTACTAGTTGTCACTTTCGAAGGACCATATCCCTCTACGACGCTTCTTGGATCTGCCCACCTGTCTGCTGTCTGTTACATAGCACTTTAAGGCCATGTCTTTTGTTGAAGGACGTTTGAGGTGTTTATTACATGCTACGTCCCCTTAAGACATAATGATTTTCTTGTACATGTCATTTTGTAAGAGACAGAGTAGGCGGAAACTATGAAAATAATGTGCATTATTATAGAACACCTTTGAGGGAAAAAAACTCGATAAAAGTGCGACATGCAATGTGTCTCGATAAATGTGGGAGTGCGGATCAAAAGAAACTTTTCTGTAAATTATGTACCATGTCGATTTTTGTTAAATAGATTGAATAGTAATTGGTTAATAATAGTGTACTTCTTTCGATCAAATAGGTTTTATAAAAAGAAATTCGTATATTCTTTTCTGTAGAGTGTGGAGAAAAGCTCCACATTATTTGTAAAATACATTAATATCATGTAAATCATGACAAAGGAATTGTTTTCATTTTTACTAGCTCAATCCATGGTTTTTGGTAAACGTCGAGAGTCTTTTGAATGTTTTTCACAGCAGATATTTGTGTTAACTCATTATGGTTTCAATGAAAATCATATTAGACGGGATATAACAATTGTAGGTCTTTCATCCAAATCATTTCATATATCAACTCATGTCTGCTACCTTCCCAACATGAATCAAAAAGTTCATCTCTAAAAAAATTGTTCCCGAAACTTTTTTGTTTCGGAATAATACACTTTTTCTGAAATTTTAATCAGAAGAGTTTTTGGTGGAAAATTTGAAAAGTCTCTAGAAGTTACTAGAAATCGTAAATGTGGTTTTGAAAACTGTCTGGTGAAAATCTCACAATTAAGCGTTTTCATACGTTTGTATGAGTATGACAACGTTTGAGAAATATATTGTATAGCGGAACACGTCTTGCGATTGTTTGTGGTTTTGTAAACTGTCTAAGTGAAAATCTCCCAATAAAGTAGATATTATTGGAATGTATAATATTATCTCTAGTTTTCGTGTTTTAGAAAGCTTCCGTATTGACTTGAGATAATTTCACCTTTCACCTCAGTGGTTGCTGATCAGAATGGGGCTTGGCAATTTTTTATTCGAAGATAGCTTCTTTGAACCGTCAAAAGATATCATCAGAATATCAGTTTTGTTCTGTATGAGAACCGCTATGATGTAGAAACTTCAGAGGAGAACATGTTTCACCGACAAGTTCAATCGAGATAATGACACTATATGAAGCAAAATAAAATTTAGTTTATCATTAGGTCGCAAACTCGCCAACCATTAAACAAGCCGACAGCGTTTATATATAAAACATAAGAAGTTAATTAAAAATACTTGCCTGTTATGTAACGAATTCAAGTCTGTTTTATCACACATTTCTAGGCGATGTCAATCAACAGTACTGAAATAAATATGATTCAAACTGTAATTTAGTTCAGAAATAGCTCAATTTTTCGAATAGATGAACCAATTGTCTTATTACAACGAACATTTTTTTTGGTCGGTGCTTTCAAGTTGTTCATGACGATACAAAATATAATTTGTAAAGAAGTGATTCGAGGAAAAAGTGATTAATCATTCTGAGAATATGCGAGGTGGTGCCAAATTAGCGAGTTGTTGAGAAAATGAGAAAACATTTTTGCTAAATGAAAGTTGTGTATTGTTATATCTGCTGATAAATATAGATAATAATTTTGATGCACTGTTTGGAACCTTTGGTCTAGTAATGAATCTTACTGTAGATTTATCCCAACACGAAACCGTTATTTTTAACACCTCGACACGTGTCATCTTCCTCTTGTCTTGAAGATGATCACTTGATGATCGAAACACGTGTCGAGGTGTTGAAAATAATGGTTTGGTGTTGGGATAAAACTCCAGTGAGATTCATAGATAATAATAACAAAATGGTTAAGGCCTTCCGATCTTTAAACATCTGAAAAAGCTAGCCACTCGCGCCAGCGAAACGTCAGGAAGTAGTTCCAAAACTCCAGTGTGAATGTAGTGAATGTAGCTCAGCTCGGTAGACTATTGGTCGTAAGTGCGACTCTTCATGAGAAAAAATTCTTGCATCTCCACCGAAGAGGGTGAAAACTGCCAAAAGTTGGATTTATGAACCGGATTATTATAATAATGATAATATGACTCTATTGAGCAAATCACAAAAAAATGGTAATTTTATTGCCCACGGCGAAGTTTACATTTAACCATTTTCTTATTCTTACAAATGAAGCTTATTCGTATTGATACTAATTCTAACCTAACTCAATAGAGACATAGTCATACATAATAATACTAACCTGATCCAATTTCAATTTGTTTTGTGTTGATTTAATCATATACAACGTATATTCACAAGATAACAGTGTTGTCTACATATATAAATAGTTCTGGCGTAAAATGAATCGAATGAAAAAACTGTCGATAGTTGTCAGTTTGATGATTAATGCAGAAAGTCTATGGTGGTAGATGTAGAGTCTATCCATCTATGAGAATGGATGTAGGTATTGTATGTATGTTTATGGCTCTTTCACGCCTAAACTACTGAACGGATTTAGATGAAACTTTGCATAAATACAGCTTATACATCAGAATAACATATATAGGCTACACTTCACAAATGTTTTGTATAATTTGGTCATAATATAACAACGATAAGCATTGAGTAAGTCGGAAAAATTCTTGTTCCCTGAGAGCTATCTTGGCGTGCGCTGCCTATTCCGTTGGAGTTACATGAAGATGATGTATCGTTAGATTGTTTATCTTAAGTAGTTCTAAATAAATGTCAGCGATAGCATATATCTATGTGATAGCCACTATATGCAAAATACTGAACCATAAATACAATTAAATTGGATACTTTTTTACAATACATATTTTAGAATATCTGTCAAATTTTTATAAAAATGTTAATTGTCGTTTTAAGTATTCAATATAGATAAACTTTGTCTTCTACACTAATGTATTTGAACGAATCGTTTAAAAGTTATCACGATAAGATAAACTTGATGCAACGCAGTAAGCCATTACGCGTCGCGTCTACTATAAGACGACGGGGGAGGATGCGCGGTCTAAGCAACGAAGCGCCATTTCCGAGAACGACACCCGAAAGCGGGCAGACGCGTGAGGGCAGACGTCGTTGACGGTTGTGTAAGTTTTGCGAAATTTCTCAATAGGTAACATAAATCGATTCTCGAAGCTATTCATTACTTAGTGCAGTTGGCATATTTTTTTAGTTACTGTATTTTCGAAGTAAAAAAGTGGGTAGGTACCTATTGATTGACTGACATTCTTCTGTTAACGTACAGCCGAAGCTACTGAACCTACAATCTTGAAATATGCAGGTAGGTTCTTTGTATAGCGTAAATAAGCATAAAGAACTTCCACCTTCAAGGAAAAAAAAATAAGGGTTTAAAGATTGTATTGAATTTCGTCAGTTTAGAAGTTGGAAACCTGAAGTTTTGGGTTGATAAAAAAATATTGTAACAATTTGTTTAAAATGGTCTGTCACGAAACTCAATGTGACAAACCAAATTCTACGCGGGCTAAGCCGCGGGCAACAACTAGTGAAATATAAAAATGTTAAACGTTACTCAATTTGTTTAAATTTCCACGAGTACGGCGCCAAAGTTAATCACGTTATCAACAACAAAGCTTGACATTTCCATGAATTCTATTGTGAGATTTTTACGATTAATTATTTGCATGTGATCGAAATGAATAATAAACAGTAAAGAGATTACGTTAGATTACATCGTGGAACCATTGAACACAATCTCAGCTTACTCTATATAAATAGCTGTGAATTGAAAGGAATATCGAAGATGACTATTATTTACTAGTAAATCGATTTTTCTAGTAATGAGGAGGCTGTAGCTGCAGTATTTTGTGATTTTAATAAAGGTCTTTCATTCTGAAAATCACGAAATACTTTTGCGAAAACTTGATCACTGTGGCTTTGCAAGGGGATTTCTTGATCGATTCAAGTATCTGATCGGTTTGGCAGCTATTGCGATTCAAAGAAGTTTCACTACTTTTGCAGATTATACCGCCATTTTCTGGCATAGTATAGAACATCCGGATGATTTACACTTGGGATAGTCTCATATCAACTGAAATCACTCACAGCCACAATGAGGCTACCGTTCTTTAATTGAGACTCAGTTGGGGATTCTGCAGCCAACCCTTTTTCAGTCGCCGCCGTTTGTTATGCAAGCGAACTGTTCGTTATTTATGTGAAGTTGGAACACAAGAATCATCTGAACGACTTTTTATGGACGAAACAGTTTTGACAAGCAAGTTTTTAATTTTGGACTTCGTCTGTCTAATTTATACGAAATATAATTAAGCAAGCTTTCAGAAACAAACGTACAATATGCTTCAAGAACCAATGAAACATGATGTGATATATTCCTAAATTTTTTATAATTTTTTTTAATTTTTAATGATTTGTGTAAAGGTGTATATTTGTAAAAAAAGTTGTCATATTTCAATTTGTGTTAAATATACTAGTACAAGAGACATGTCGTAGAAAATATAAATTTTGGAGAAATATTTGTTACTCCAGAATTTATCTTGTTGTGGGTGGATTGATTCTGTTACATCACAGGGATGACGGTACTGTAATCAGATATAGTGTACCTTAGATGTATTGTGGGCTCATCAACATAGACTGATTTTCTATTTTATTAGTCAGGGAGCTTCACAGGGGAAAAACAAAAGTACGGAGAATCTCTCTTTGATATACATACTATTGTAGTCCAACCTTCGAACTCCTTCAAAACAGATTTTATGTCGATGGTAAATCTTGATATAATAGCTTCTGACAGTTCGAAATCATGGATTGAATGAATCTCTATGTACGTGATATAGTTGTCATTCATTGACATGAACCTTGACTTTATTAGTCAGTACACCTTTTCACAAACAGCCTTCGTGGTTTTTCCATTAATGTTGTATCTGTAGTGACCTTTACTGCTTTGTTTTCATTCAACTTGTCAGTAATACTAACATGTCTAAAGATGTTAAGAACAGGTCGAAGCTTCTTTTCAAATCACAGGACCCAAGGATATCTGTTGAAAATTTGTCTGTTAAATTCTGTTTTTCCGTTAACCAGCTTGAAGTTTCATGAATTCGTGAGATCCGTATTATGCATATTTATAAAGTAGGAAAATGTAGCAGTTTCAGCTAATTATTTCAATTTGTCTGTCTCACTAGCAAACGTTTTAGAAGTAGAAATAACTTTCAGAAAGGGTGGTTCTTTCAATTTTCTATAAACGTCTCTAAAATGAAAACCAAGGGGTTGTGATAAAAATTAAGTTTGTACTTATTTTATTCGGCGACAAAAAATATGAAAATCAGTCCCTAATCACCATCCCAATTGAAAATAGTCGTTACCCATTTACAAATCAGTTCATTGTAGTATTTGTAATGTGCTTTAGAAGTTTGACCGGTTTACAATACTTTTTGAAAAGATTGTGTGAAAAATTGGTTTTTCTAATTTTGCAGAAAATTGACTGATTTTCAAAAAACTTGAAACATTATTCGGAATCGGAAAAAACCTTCGGAAAAGGTGAGTTTATTGGTTGAAAAATGAACTCTCACCCGCAAATAAGTAGAAAAGTATTGACTTTCAGAGAAAACTTTGTAGAACAAAAATTGTTTATGATTAGCCAATCTTTCCATTCCCGGATGATCCCATTTTCAATTAAACATTTTTTACTCACGAGAAGGGATGGTATCCACCCCCAGGGTAATGGCGAACCCCGGTACAGAGTCAACTCTAAAGTAGAGGGTAATTTAAGCCTTATTCCAAATGTTTCTGCTGATCGGTTCTATTTGGCGAAATTATACGGTATCGCCGTATTTTACCTTCAATGATTGGACTATATACCTGCGTTCATTATGCGCTCTCAAAGACAGCCGATCATCTAAAAAACGTTGCACAGCGGGCGGATGTGACGTTCTTCTTTTGTTCATCGGCAGACGATAGGGGACAAGTTAAAGTGAGCCATGAGACGGGCGGTACTCATTTTAATGGTTCATGTCGCCAGCTCGCGAGTTTTATCAAACAAATAATGAAAGTCGGAGTAGTCTGATGATGGCGGCGCCACCTCGACAAAAATATCTGCCCACGTGATGTCTCGCTATTGAAAAATCGTTGAACGCAGTACGGTACGCCCGAATTATGATTCCATTTCAATTTTAGTTCTTCCGTAGTTTGATCACAATTCACGAAGTACTTTCTTCCATAGCTGATTACAAATTAATAACGGACATTTTCAAAGATTTTTATCAAAGTTAAAATACTTCAACTTTAGCTACTTCTCAAAACTATTCACTGTGTGTATCATATTCAATTCTTATTAAGAAGTTAGGTTATTATGATAATAAAGGCACTGCTACAGGTGAACAGTTTCTTATCGGGGCCAATGATATTAGTGGTTCATACGAAAAATACGAAATCTAAATTGGAAGTGAATCACGACATTCCACAAGGACCAGGACACGGTCCATTACTGATCATCATTCGAATCGATGGTCCGATAATATCTAATATTCTGAAATTGTTAAACTATTTTCAAACATTTTTGGTTCATAAAGGAGAAACGCTATGTTCACTCACCGGCACAATTAACCGCCCACCTATATCATTCGTTGCCCTGTAGGTTTTATGTTTACTATGGCTTATCAATTGGTTTGTTTTTGTGAAGTAGGTGCTCTAGCAATAAAGTAAGCACTTATTCCCTTATTTCGTTTTTTGAATTTGTGTTACCGACGAGTTTTTGGAATTTAGTCGTCTGACATTGTTGCAGTTGTGTTACTGTGTTATCATTTCCTGTTCTGTTTTGCTATAGGGTGCAAGTATTGTTTAATTTGAGTTCC
>WOGR01001254.1:0-20568 GCA_015342045.1 Leptinotarsa lineolata | reverse complement strand
TAGCTTCCTCTGTATGAACTGGAGTGCTTCTTCGATCGGAACGTTGGTGTAGAGGGTTTCCACGTCGAAACTGATTGATTGGTCGTGCCCTCTAACTTCAATTGCCCCTAGTAGTTCGACAAAATGTTTCGAATTCTTCACAAACGATGATGTTTTTCCTTGTAAGTATTGTATTATTGGAAGTGAAAATCTAGACAAGTTTCTAGTAGCCGAATCTCTGGAGCTGATGATCGGTCTGAGCGGAATATCTTTCTTGTGGACTTTGGGTAGTCCATACAAGTGGGACTTACTGTGGTGCGGTGTAAGCGATGTCCTCTCTTTTTCTGAAAAATACACTTGATGTATTTTCGAAGTCTGGTATAACTTCCTTTCAACTGATGTTGTAGGGTCCCGTGCGATCTTTGTGTATTTTCCCTTCTGAAGAACCTCTTTGATCTTCTGTTCGTAGAGATCAGTATCCATCACCACAGAGGCGTTTTCCTTATCTGCAGGTAGGATCTTGATGGTATTATCCCTGAACGGCATAGACAATGGAAGTCCGAACTGATGAAATTCACCACAAAACATTGTCATTCACCTTCAAACAAAAGATTACTTTACTGGCTTATCTGTGAGGAATCTGTGTCATATTCCGTCATTTCATTTCCAAGATTGGGAAAAATCTTCTTTTTCAAAATAGTAATTTTTCTCTTCATTGCTTTGTCATTTGAGTGGGGGTAAATTTTCGTGAACATGTGTGTGACTCCCAGGAGATCAGTATTGAAATTGTTTGCATCAGCGAATTATTAATGTTACTTAAAAGGAGACTAAGTTGTTCATAGTTGAGAGTAAAAGGAGAGGAGTGAGTTTCTATAAACTCTTTCGCGGGTTCGAGAGGATGTGGGTTATTAGTTGCTAAAATGGAAAATGCGTTATTAGATTTGGGCTTCTTCTTTTTCTTCGTATTCGACATAGGCGTCACGAATTTGACGGCATTTACACTGTCTGGATCTATTTCTGGCGAAAGAATTTCCGCAATATTGCGCTTCGACTTGTTAGTGGTTTTCAGAACGGTGTTTTCAGCTGCCGGTTCTATGGAATTAGTGGAGGCCCCTTCTGATAGCAATAGTGGTGACGGTTTGTCATTTGAAGATGATATAGTATCAAGAGAGGTACTGGCTTGAGTGGTTTTGGCTTGAGTTATTGTGGCTTGGGTGATTGTGGCTTGAGTGACTGTGGCTTGGGTATTTTTCATTGGGTCATGGCATTGAGAGGCAATATGACCAGATTTTTTGCAGTTATAACAAGCGATACTATCTTGTGACAGAAAAATTTTGTAACTGGTTCCTTCAAAATCAATAGTGGACGAATCTGGAAGCGAAAATGAATGTGGGCTAATATATACCTGCCTTCTGAAACTTAAGATATGGCTATATTCGTGGAGAGTGGAGCTGATCCTAGAAAAGTCACTGGTGAGATAGGATTTATACCCAATTTCTGTGATTCTGTCAAAAGAAGTGCGTGTGGTATAGTTGGACACACATTTGAGAGTACAAGTCTCTCAGCGGGCGTTATAAGTCTACGTGCTTTAATTATTTCATTTTGCACTTGTATTTCTCCGAAATTATTCATAAAGTCTTCGACAACTTGCCTGCTCGATAATGATCGAATATGCTTATATATTCGATTATTAGATAATCGAGATGCGAAAATAATGTTTTTCGGATGAATTAAATTTCCCAGTGGTATTATGTAGTCTTGAAGACGTTTGTTCTTTAAGGCGCTGAAGACGATGGCTTGATCTCTAGATGGAAATGTAGATTTAGTGACAACTGAGGAGCAACTTCGGGCATTATTTAAGGTGTGTGTGTCAGTGGCCATATCCAATCAAGTCCCTTGCGACCCGCACTGCGCCCAAGAAACAAGATCCGGTCCTGGTACACCGCCAATCTCGGTATTCAGGTTTCTATCAGCCAGCGAAACTTAGCTGATAGCACTGTTATTCACAATTTATTTTAAGATATGCGACTAAAAAAATAAGTTCGCCTTGATATGTGATTTGTTCACTTACAGCATAGGGTTACTGACCATGCCTTGAATCACTCACAAAAAAGAAAATAGAACAATTGTTGTTTTCCACACTGAATGAGCAAAATAGTTGTACATCAAAATAAACACTACTTTCATGTGTTTAATCAGGGGCAAACTCCCAATATCACAGTTGATGTATTGGTATTCCCTTTTGAACCGATATAGATATTGACACGAAATTACCAGAATGTGTCCAAGAATCCACCTCACACTCCTTTTTCATAATGAACTCTTCATCACAACAAACGACCTTGACTTGTCGTACAAATGAAACTCAGGTTATCTACACATGATGTATCTTCATGAAAGGATGCTATTTTGAATGGGCATTTCGAAAAAACTTCAGCACGAAATAAATTTCCAAATATCGTAGTCGAAATTAAATGTCTAATATCAATCATCTACAATAATTTCCTGAATGAATTCAAGATATGGAATACAATTTTTTTGAAACGTCACTACCGTCTACAATTTTTCATTAATTTTATATTCCCGTTAACCTTTTTTAATTTTCCATTTTGCTCAACACATTGACATTTGGGTTGGAGATTCGAGATAAAATGTGGTAACAATTCAAATCGACAGACGAACACATTTACTTCATTTTTCAAAATATCCCATGTATGTGAGTTGTTTTTTACCAACCTTATATCTTGATATCATGATGTGTTTTCATCACTATGTATATAATTTTTCGTTATTGCATATTTTCGACAACTTTTCCTGTATAAGTTTGTATTTTCAAACAAGGATGTATGTCTGTGACATGCATTTTATTTATTTTGGCAATGTATTATGAAGCCATTTATATAAAATATCAACGTTATTGAGACTGCAGCTGCTCCAATTTCGGAATCTTCAAAGTCTTACAAATTCACAACGGTTGCGTATATATTGAATAGGTGCAGTCTGTCACCATGGTCTCATGGTTTCTTCTCAGGATCACGCACATAAATGATAACATCATTTAAATATTCCTTGAGGATGCTGTCCAGTAGATGCTATTTAACAAAGTCTAAAAAATACTTCAAACTGTTAATGTTTCTTTCCACATACACAACGCCTGTTTTTATCATCTTTGCTCAAAGAGGAGAAACGTTCGGCGAAAGAAGCAGGAAATTGTTGCATTGATTACCGATCTTAATGACAATCACCTTGGAGTGAAATTGTTGCTCAACAACAGATCCCTGAATATCGACGATTGCTAGTCTCATAATGTGCAACCATAGACTGACAAAATGGATGGAAACGGCTGAAATTTGAAACTCGTTCTGGAAAAGTTGCTCAGATGGTTTTGAATGCTGTTGTTGAGATGACTCTCAAATAACACTGCACACGTAAATGTATTGTGGAAGCTGCTGGGATTTGAAATTCGTTCTTGAAAAGTTTTTGAGGCGGTTTTTGAATGCTTTTTGAAACTGCACACGTTGATGTATTGTTCTGAAATAAATTCGATTTTCAATACCAACATACACCATAAAAATATTTTTTTCAACAGTGAGGGTAATGTCTTTCATGAGGTGATGGTAAAAATAAACGAATTATACTTATGATTGAAAAAAAAATCAACTGTCATTCAAAACTAGGAATTTGAATTACATATTGTGCACATAATGAACAAAGAAAAAGTACTTGTGATGCACTGTTGAAAATCTTTGGTGTAGTAATGAATCCTACTGAAGTTTTTGTTCCAACACCAAACCGTTATTTTTGACACTTCGATACATGTTTCGATCATCAAGTGATCATCTTCAAGAGGAAGTATTGTATGAAAATACTACTTCATGCAGATCATATCTATGAATGAAAAGTTTTGTGTCGAACAAATAATATTGTATACAACTACAAACTCTCTGCATATTGAACGGACAAAAAATGGAAAACAATACTAACCTCAATTTCATACAATTTCAAATAAAACAAGACGATTTGCTTCCTCAATGTCCATTAACCCTTTGAACACGATAGCGTATTTTCCTGATGAAAATTCTTCCAAATGAGGGCGATACTTCTCCGTCTCTCGGTGTGGCAAAAATGACACGTCCCCACCCAAATACAACAAGACTGCCTCACCGAATTCACCTCTCACGATTTTGACTGTCAATATCTTCTGCAGCGTTTCCATAGGCAAATCTGCTACCTTGCTCATTGGCTTCCTCTCCACTACCGAACTTGCATTCAATTTCTGTAAATCCATCTGCGAAAACCCCAACATGGAAAAAGTTCATGTTTTGCATAACAAATTATACGAGCACTCTCGTCAACAAACGACGACATAACAAACATTCGACAGAAATCATCCAATCTATATTGAGAAATATTTTGGAAATCAAACGACTGTGTAAATTTAGCGATTCCAAGCCACGTTACTTCGATTGTTAGTATCCACAATCATCTTCGGGTGATGACTGGACTAATTCCTCCGAGAGATGATTATTTATAGGTCATTCGAGTACTTTCACTTATCCCCTCTTCCCTCTCCGCGCTTCGCCGGTTTAGCGAGAGATGACCGTTTGGCGAAGTTGGCCATTTTTTCCTTGATTATGGGTTTCCAAATGTTGCGTATCCCTACGCTAGCTTGGCTGAATACATTGTTGGACAATGCAGCTTCTTTGAATTCTCTCCCAAACCAGTGTTCCTCCTTGGGTATGATCTCAGCTTGGGACCACTCGATATTATGTTGATGAGTCCAAACATGCTCTGCTATTGCTGGTTTTCCCTCGCTGTGTGTGTTTCTTATGCTTGGCAATGTGGACTTTCAATGGCCTCTTAATTTCACCGATATAGGATTTTCTGCACTCATAAGGTATCCGATAAATGCAATTCTTGGAATCGCACTCCGCGTTTGGTGGCCTAGTTTTCGTAAGGCTGCTACGGATATCGTTTCTGGATCTGAAGCAAGTTCTGATGTTGTACTTGGACCCTTTTTATCCTTTTCGATAATCCTCTGATGTAAGTAAGTGGTTGTGACGACTTCTCTTCTTTGCGAGGTTTTTGCTGTCTTTTAGTCAAAGTCTGTTCCACCATCACTTTGGGGTACCCATTCCGTTGAAGATCATTTTTGATGATGCCTAGTAAAAACCAGGCATCATTAAAGGTTTGGAGAAAAATCTCCAGACATTTCTTCGAATTGCAGAACCCGAATGCATGGTCTACTAGAGTCTTGATGGTTCCTTTCGTGGTGGATTGATGGTTGTTGGATTCGTGGTTCAGATACTGTCACGTATGAGTGAGTTTTCGGTATACAGATGTTTCCCACGTAGTGTCGGTCCTCTTCACCAATAAGTCCAAGAAAGGCAATTCGTTGTGGACTTCCTTCTACATTCTGAAAGTCTAGTTCAGTATTCTCATGATTCTATATTGTGAAGGTGTCGTCAACGTATCTCAACCAGACTCGGGGTTTCTTGTGGGCTCCTTCAATTGCCAGAGTTTCAAAATACTCCATATATAAGTTGGCTATAACTGGTGAAATTGGCGATCCCATTGGCAGTCCCTCATCTTGTGTAAAGAATTCGTCTCTCAGTTGGAAATAGCAGTTTCGTACACAGCATGCTAGTGATTCCATAATCACTTCTATAGGTAGGTTCCCGTCTTCGGATAACTTTCTCTGTAGGATCCGGAGTGCTTTTTCGACCGGAACTTTGGTGTTAAGGCTCTCCATGTGGGAACTGATTAGTTGATCTTGCTCTTTGACTTCGATTGCCCTCAGTAGTCCGATAAAATGCTTCGAATTCTTCACAAACGATGATGTTTATCTTTGTGAGAATTGTATTATTGGCAGAAAAAATGCATACATAGCTGAAACTCTGGAACTGATGATCATTCTTAGCGGAACATCTTTCTTGTGGATTTTGGGTAGTCCATACAAGATGTTTCTTCTAAGCCTGGTACAACTTCCTTTCAATTTATGTAGTAGGGTCCCGTACGATCTTCGTGTATTGTCCCTTCTGAAGAACCTCTTCAAATCTCCTGTTCGTAGAGATCAGTATCCATCACCACAGTGCCGTTTCTCTTATCTGCAGGTAGGATCTTGATGGTGTTATCTCTACGTAGGCCGTTCAGAGCTCTACGTTCTCCATTGCTGGTATTAGATATTGGAACTGGTTCTCGATCCAACTGTTCTCTGATTTTCCATCTAAATTCTTCCGCCTCTGTCTGATCAATGAGGGAACTGGTGGATTCCACTTAAGTAATTATCCCCAAAATAGGCACAGATGTTGGCGCAATGGCGAAGTTTAGACCTTTCCTCAAAAAGGATTCCTCATGTCCGTGAGTCGACGGGAACTCATGTTTTCGGTCTGCATTTGGGCATTGTTTCTTCACTAACTTTCCCCACTTTCTGTAGTGGGTATTCTCCATGTCTTGACAGATCTTCAAGCACGTGCTTTCAATCTTGACAAAGATTGGTTCATGATCCTTTTCCAAGGTCTCTCTTCTTATTTCTTCAAATCATTCTGTGGCATCCTGCATCAAAGTTGACCTCTTTCAATAGTGATAATTGATTTGAGACCTCATCAGTGCTCGGCTGGCGCATTCCAATACGCGTTTGGCTCTTTCTCCTGTGATTGGCGATTTCAGCAAGAAACCTTTATTGTCTCTCGCATGAAAAAACTGGGGTGAGTTTCTTCCTTGGTAAGTTTGACTATAGTCTTCTCATATCCCCCGAATAAGTCGCTGGTTACGGGTCCGTACTGGGTGTTCAACGTTTGTTTGGAGGTGATTGACAATGTTTCGTGGTGGATTTCATCAGTTTGGACTTCCATTATCTAATATTATATGAAATGATTCCAAATCCCTGAAATAACCAATACAATCAATTGAAAATTGGAGAGAATAGCCGAAAATAACAACTTTATCAGGCAAAAACACAATTAATAAAAAAAATGAATTGGAAATTAGGCGATTTCAAGCCACGTTACTTTACGACGTTTCGATTGTTAGTATTCACAATCGTTTTCAGCTGATGACTGGACTAATTACTCCAAGAGATGACTATTTATAAGTTATTCGAGTACTTTCACTTATCCCTTCTTCCCTTTCTTCGCTCAACTGGTTTAGCAAAAAGCGGAGAGAGAAAAGAGATGATAAGTGAAAGTACTTGAATAACCCATAAATAGTCATCTCTCGAAGGATATAGTCCAGTCATCACTAGAAAACGATTGTGGATACCAAGTATCGAAACGTCGTGAAGTAACGTGCTTAAAATCGCTCAATTTCGAATTTTATTTCTTTTTCCTTCATTTAATTGTTGAATTTTTTTTACCTATATTTCATTTCAACTATAAATTCATTTCAGGTTTCATTTGCTTGATATTGTTAATATTTTCAGCTATTCTTTTCAATTTCCAATTGATTGTATTGGTTATATCAAGAATTTCAAATCATTTTACCAAATATTAGACAATGGAAGTCCGAACTGATGAAATTCACCACGAAACACCTTCATACAAATGTTGTGTTTCGTCGTTTTGAGAACTCCTGATGACGATTCAGCATTAACATTGATCCATGTCACCTTGGGTATGAATGGTGATGAATAGGTGATGACATAATCCAAAATGAAACAAAGAAATTATAGAGTCTTTGTTTCGTCGTTTTGAGGCGTTTTTCTTTCATTTGATGTGCTGCACGTTGAAATCCAACTACCATTAACGAAGATGTGGCTTAGTGCCTTTCTGACTGTTGCGCCATCTTTTTTTGTCTGTCAATGAATTCTGCATTTCTTCTTCTTCCTTTCTACGTGCTGTACGTGACAATCCGACTATTATCATCGAAAATGTGGCTTAGTGCCCTCTGACATGTTGCGCCATCTTTTTTTGTCTGTCGATGAATTCTGCATTTCTTCTTCTTTCTTTCAACGTGCTGTACGTGATGATCTGACTATTATTATCGACGATGTGGCTTAGTGCTCTTCTGAAATTTTGCGCCATCTTTGTTTTTCTCTGTCGATAAATTCTGCATTTCTTATCCTTCCATTTGACATGCTATACGTGACTATTTCGAGTTTTTTTAATAATTCTCTCTGAAATTACAATTTTTTCTATGCTATTTCACATTAGGCGCTCGATATTATATTTTTCATAGTCTAAAAATGATATCATTTGAAATGAGTACTCACATCGGCCTGTTACGACTAGTATAACGAAAATAGGTTATGAGGCCCTTTTGGTCGCGAAAAACGATTATTTATATTCCTTGACATCCTAAAGATTCCATTGAATGAAAATCGGACGACTGGAAGTGAAAACCGAAAGTGACCTGTTTTCTATGGATTCGAAACCGTCTTAGCATAAGAAATCCAAATATATCATATATTTTAGTATACGATTTTTTTTAATTTCCGGAAATGTTTATTTTCGTATGTTACGTAAAGATATGTTGGAATTGGATGATCATACTTTCATATCTTTCATCGATATCTCTTCAAATCTTCATGTGCCTCCCAGATGAATTCCGAAACCATTTCATCACACCTAATGCCTAGTTGACTTGTTGCCATGACGTTCCTTTATTAATTTCAACATCCATGCCCCTCTCATGTGCTCCAAATCATAATCTTTCTACGATGATGTGAGCTAGTGCCCTTTTGACATACCATCATCTTTGAGTTCTCTCTATGAATTTTACACCCCTCCTCCTTTCATTTTGATGTGCTGCACGTTGAGATCTGAACATTATTAACGAAGATGCGGCTTGGTGCCCTCTTGACATGGTCGTTTTTTCCTTGTCAATGAATTCTGCATTCGTTTCCCTTTCAGTTGATGTGCTGCATGTTGAGATCCAACTATAAATAAAGAAAATATGGCTTAGTGCCCTGTTGGCATCATCTTTGGTTTCTCTCTGTCGATGAATTCTGCATTTATTCTTCTTTCTTTTGACGTGCTGTACGTGACGATCCGGCTATTATCAACGAAGATGGGGCTTAGTGCCCTTCTGACATGATGCGCCATCGTTGTTTTCCTTTGTGTTGAGTCACTAATTTCCTAAAATCATCACACGTTCTTTATCACGTCACCACCTCCCACGCTGACGACGTCACTTTCAAAGATTTTATGTTTCATCATTCATTATCATTATGATTATCATTAGTCGACCCCAATTCTCGGAGTTTGATTTCATCTGACACAATCAACCAACATTTTGACGTACCTTGTACACTCAATGTCCGTTACATTGCCGCCATGTTTTTTTTCTTCAATGATTCATTTCGAGACACCTTGTACACATTGACGAATCGCACGGTGAAACGTTACAGTTTTGTTGAACTGTTATGTTTTTTCCTTAAATGATATATTTTGACGCACTTGTTACTCCACTAAATATCCGTTACATTGCCGCCATTATTTTTTCTTCAATGATGTATTTAGAGACACCTTGTACACAGTTTAAAACATCACAGCCTCGTTACCAACTACGTACGTAACGTTTTTCTCCCAATTTCATATTGAATGTAACTGACTGATGGTGTACAATTAATCAAACACGAAAACGGCTACGAGGATGACGACGAAACGATAACGAATAAACGCACGCAAAACGGTCGAAACATGCCAAACCGTCGAATTGAAACGCAACGTTTTTAAAAATAATTTTAATTTACTCAAAATTACAATAGAAAAATTATTAGAGACTTCTCACATCGAGAACACCAACAAGAATGAATGTAAAATGAGAATAATGATTTCTGGATCCGGTGTGGGATTCTGCAAGCACTGCATTTCCTTGGATGGTCTGCAAAATCTCTTCACATAACTCCTCCCTCCTCAGGAGAAAACAATACGGATAAAGGGTTGTTTTCTTTAGGGTATTCCTGTTGGTTAGTGTCGCGATGGCCATTTTTCTTTTTCATCCAAAACCAATATATGGCGAGTCCGGTAAGAAGTAGAAGGCACACAGTCATACTGGGTATATTCCAAATAGCTGGATGTAAAAATTTATTAAGATATGGAGTTTGGATTAGCTTGGCTTCTGTTTGAAGTTCTTGTATAGATTGAAAATTGATTGACTTCAGTATCAAGGTTTTATTTTCGTGCTGGTTACTATTAGTTTTAAAAACAATATTCCACCTCAATTTGGGAAGAATGAGTGGGTTTCCCAAAATAGTTTCTTCTTCGTTATTATAGGTGAGGTTTTTCACACCAACACTGCAACCTTCTGGAATTTTCAGAAGAGTATTTGTTTCGATTCTGTGTACACTTCTTTTCTTGCAATACGCTTGGGCTATAACGGATTCACTAGATGGCAGGATTTCTTCTATCATGGAGTGATTCAGAATGACTTCATCCGTCCGGCAATTGGACTATAAGGAAAGGTTTATAGGAGGTGATGATTGTATTTTGGTATGGTAAACTAATACGATTATAGGTTCGGAAGTCGTCTTCTAGGCAAATTGGTATACGTATTGCAAAAATAATTTTTATTTGTCAATTTTTACTTGAGTTCCTACCAACTGGTAATGAAGATATGCATTTTCAGTTTTGAGAATCTTTTTATGACCATAGATATTGGCCATCTGTTCGATAATACTTACTAAATCATTTAGTAGAATCACTGAAAGGTGGGGGTAACCTAAGTTGGCAAACATGATTGCATTTTCTAAATTGTCAAGAAATGTTATCAAACTTTGGCAATTTTCTATTATTTGGCTGAAGGCCCCCAAGGATGCAAGATACGAATATAAATCATTTGTTTGGTTATTGATTTCTTCTCTAAGTTGGTTGAGTTGATCTCTCAATAGGATTTGATTATCGTGAAGTTCGGTTATGGTTCCATTATAATTTTCGATCAGTTTTTGATTAGGAGAAGTTCATAGTTTAATTTGATGATTGAGAGAATTCTGATTCTTAAATAGCGCTTCAATTCGTGAATCGTATTTAATTTCGTCATCATGGTCTAATGTTCTAAAAAGCCATTTACTCGCTATGCCTAGACCATTAATGAGTCCGCGTTTTTTGCGATTACTGGTAATTATATTACTCAAGTTAGTTTTTGCAGTGGTTAGAAAATATTTAGTTTGATTAAACGACTCATTCAGGATGATCCGATCCTTTTCCAATTTACTTTTATTATTGATAGATATTATTAGTTTCTCGTGGAAAAATTCAATATTTTCGAGATGTATTTCTAGGAGAGGGATTTCGATTTAATGTAAGAATGTATATTTTGTTTGAATGATTTTTGATTTCCCGAGTTGTAATGGTAGAAGCGGAGTGTTGAGTTGTTGAATTTCAATTTCTTGGCTTGTTATTACCTGGGTCATCATAAGAAGTCGAAAGGATATTATCAGGATCGGTGTGCTCCATTATGTCATCCTGTAAAGAACGTCGAGAGTAAATAGGTGGTTTTCTTATTTTCAATTTATGAACTATTGCTCCTGCTGTTGTTTCAATTTTGAATCCTAAGTCTTTCGAAACTCGTTTTTTAATGTGTCTAGGTTTAGCTTTGTTGCGAGCAGCTTCGCGATTTTGCACAAATATATCTTGATTTTCTACGAACTCTACAGGGTCTTCGCGAGTCTCGTTTCGTTTATTGATGACACGTTCTTTTTTTGTTTGACAACGTTTTTGAATGTTTTCATAGAGGGTAACCAACCTACTTTTCCTGTCATTTATGAAGTTATTGATTATGTGTTCATCCGTTAAGTCAAATGGGTCTAGTGATTTTATATTACCCAAGACTACGTCGTAAGGGGAGTGTTTTTTCACGGAGTGGATTGACGAATTGTACCCTATGACCGCTAGTTGGACTAATTGTTTTATAGGTGTGTTGGGATGTTGTAGTTTCAGGACGCGGGTATTTTCAAGAAGAGAAAGATGGAATCTTTCAACGGGGCTATTACTGTTCGAATTGCGCGGAGTAGTAACATGAAGTTGAATTTTGTGAAGTTTGCAAAATTCCATGAAGAGTTCTGATTTGAATTCAGTTCCACTATCACAGGTAATGAAACATGGTACGCCAAAGTGAGTGATGAAAAGTTATAATTCTTCTATTACGTTCACGGTGTTGACGCTGTTTAAAATGTACGCTTGTCCGTATTTAGAGAATGAGTCGAAGATTGTTAGAAATTTTTTCTGTAGAATCTGAAAGGCATCAATATGTATCATTTCAAAGGGTTTTGTGGGTGTGAGGGTGATGGAGTATTTTATTTTCGGAGGGTGTCTATCATATTTGGCTTGTTGGCAGATATCACAAGCATTTATATACCGGATGATATCTGTTTTCATATTTGGCCCATAATATTCGTTTCTTAATGCTTGGAATGTTTCGTTTATGCTGCGATGACAAGATTTACTCTTATGGTGATATTTCAAATTTCTTTTTCTCTCATTTGAGTCTGTTAGGTCTTCAACAAATTTTTTTGAAATAACCAAATGATAGGAATGTTTTTGAATGTATTTTGAAGTGTTCTTACAAGCGTTGGAATGAAATGTTCGATAGATTCTTTGATATAAATACAGAATAATTTTTTCGGGTCAATATAATTTTTGAAAGTGTCAATAATTTCTTTCTCGAGGTTTTTGGTAAAGTTTAGTGTCAACCGAGATTTTGAAAGGAAAGGTTTGCTTCTTGTTATATAGAAAGCTTTAGAATCGATCTTTCTTATTATTATTTGATTATCATACGAATTTGTTACACTTTCAGTATACGGTATTTCAG
Source organism: Leptinotarsa lineolata (assembly GCA_015342045.1). NCBI lineage: Eukaryota > Metazoa > Arthropoda > Insecta > Coleoptera > Chrysomelidae > Leptinotarsa > Leptinotarsa lineolata. The sequence goes on along the minus strand of WOGR01001254.1, from coordinate 7,842 downwards.
GAACGGGATTCTCTGCATTCGAATGGACCGTTTCGTCAGTGGTGGCTTCCTGCTCGACGGGGTTTTCGGGGATGGATTTCTTGTACTAGTTCGTTGTTGGGTCTCTCCTCTGAGGGTTGACTATTGGTATTATTTTCGATTGGTGGTGGAATTTCGTTCGGGTCTATCTCTGATAAAGCATGCCGTATATAATTCTCAATTTCTTCATCAATGTCGCCTGGATTGCAGAAAATGGATTCGTTCTCAATAGCATTTATTTTAACACGTGAAAGAGCATCAGCATTTGTGTTTTGTTTGCCACTCTTATGATGAATTTTATAATTGTACTCTTCTAACTCGAGCCTCCAGCGAATAAGTTTTGAATTGGGATCTTTAAGACTAAACAACCATTTAAGTGGTTTATGATCAGTTATAATGTTGAATTTTCTTCCAAATAGGTATGGGCATGAGTAATTGGCAGCCCAAACAATAGCTAAAAGTCCTTCCCAATTGTGCTGTAATTAACTTCAGATGGGTTGAGTGTTCTTGAGGCATATACTATTGGTAGGTCGTTTTCGATTTTTCCTTGGCTTATGACTGCTCCAATTGCGAATTTTGATGCGTCGGTCGTAAAATTGAATGGTTTGGAAAAATCTGGGTACTGAAGTATTGGATTATTGGTCAAAATATTTTTGCAAAGTTCAAAAGTTTAGTGATTTTGGCAAAAGTTTTGATGAATCTCCTATAGTAGCCTAAGAGTTCACAGAACGATTCGATTTCTTCCGCAGTTTTTAGCAAGGAGAATTTTTTTAAGGCTTTTATTTTCTTCGGATTCGGTTTTATTCCATTTGGAGTGATTACGTATCCCAGGAATTCCACATCCTTGCGGAGAAATTCGGATTTATCGAGCTAAATCTTCAGTTAGATTTCTCTGAGACGTTGAAATACTAGTTGGAGGATTGCGATATGTTCTTCGAGGCTGGAACTGAATATAATTATGTCGTTTATGTAAACTAAGCAGACTTTTCTTTGAAGATTTCTAAGAACATCATCCATCACACGTTGAAAAGTAGATGAAGCGTTTCTCAATCCAAAAGGCATGCGCAGGTACTCGTAATGACCTTGCTCAAAGCTGAAAGCAGTTTTTGAAACTGAGTTGGGGTCCATTTCAATCTGATGAGAGCCAAATGCCAAATCTAGTATCGAAAAGTATTGGCAACCTCCAAGTTTATCTAGAATGTTATTAACATTTGGTAATGGATACCGGTCTTCGATGGTTTACATAATAATCCTAACACATGATGAATTAGTCGTCGATATTGGCGAATGGGATCTAAGTTCTGCAATTCACAATTTTCGAGCCAAAGGCTCACTTGAGCTTTTCTATAGACCATCAGTATTTCTCCTGTGGCTGTTTCCAAAACTTGTACTACTAAGAGCTACTCCAAACTGCTTGTGTTGAAAATGTCTGCTCTCATTACCAACCTCGTTGCTTAGTATTGACAGTAAAAAGGCACTGGGGATCATATAGAATTCCGTTGACAACTAAGCTGTTAGTATTGCCACCTATCGTGGGAATCGATTACTAGGGTGTTGAGATGCAGCAGCTAATGTACCTCCTTGACACTGGCTGAATTTATTTTTCCTGAACCATTACGTTCTCGTTCGGGTGATCGCGAATGTCAGTCTCTTCTTTCCTCAGATCCTAAACGTGATCGACAGTCTCGCCTCAAAGGTCCCTCTCTGCCGCAGTCATAGCTTTTGGGCCGCCTTCTTGCCCTGAGAGCAGTTCCACTCATGAAATACTTATTAAAGAGTTACTCTAGACCAGCTACGAATTGATCTGTTGCTTCATTTGTTTCATTTTATGACCCACCATCGTCAGGGACTGCTGCAGCTCCGTGTCACGAAACCCGTCCATGAAACTATGGACACTTATTGGGATATTCAGAGGGTGAAATTATTGGGTGCTTGTGGACAGGCGAGTCTCCAAATTGACTCCAGCCCCAAGTTCCTGAAAATGCTTGGATGAATCATGAGTTCTCAGCTTTCAGTTGAGCTTTGTAGACTTATTGAAGGTGTTCACTACAATACGTGTCCTCCAAAGCTGAAACGACAGCTCCTAAATTCTTCTGCTCATCCACTGAAGTATTTTACAGATTTTTAGAGGCCTTTCGCAGTGTGTCGTAGTGTCGCAGCAGTCTGAAATTGTTTGCTTCAATTTGACCATGAAGTCTTGCCATCGAAAGTTGGAGTTTCAATAAAAGTACTGCTGTGCTGGAGATATGTTGCTTCCGATATATTTCTTCTATTTATCATTATTATTTTTCCACAGCGATTTTCTTCGGTTCTGGTGATTCTTTCAAAGTTCCCAGACAACCTTTTCAAATTCTTCTGTCGACTACTTCAAATGTCCTTCCGACTCCTTCAGGCCCCTCTTCAAATTTTTTCTTAACACCCACAAGCATCTCTACGACTAATTCTTCAAATTCCCTCTACAATATCTAGAATACTGTTTGAAATTCTTCCTGAATGAATTCCTGTATCGCCCCTTAACTCAGTTAAGAGGATTTGAATTCTTCAAATAAATGAAGGTGAATTTTATTCTATTCCTTATTCCTTCTGAATATTTAATAATAATTGTCATTGTTCGCCAGGCTCGCTTGCGATATTTTGAAAATTTTCCTAAGTTATTCCATCCCATCGTAATCGACCCTCCTTGTTTTCACAAAAAAAAAAAATAAGTAGGATACTTTAACTTAACCTTAACCGACATTAAATGTTGGAATTACTCTTCAGGTTCCGTAATAATGCACTATACTGCCAATACAACACAAAAGTTTCAACTGAACTTCAAACTGATACTCAAAGGTATATCACCCTATCAGCTCACTTTGTATCGCACTTTCAACTGGACTTGCCTCCTCTGCCTATTAATAGTGCTTATATATCTCGATGGAAGTTCTTGGAAGTCGATAGCAGTATTATTGAAGCAACGCAACGAGAACGATCGAGAAGAACAATTAGAAACAATAACGCCAGCTGCCGATGGAGACCATCGGCAGCTGGCGTTATTTTTTCAAGCGGATGATTTAGAACACTACCCCTTCCCTGGGTTGATCTCACAATATTCCAGGTAGAAACATCACGTTCCATATAAGGACTCAATCGCTCTATGTGGACAATCTTCTCAGGTTTGCTTGGGAGTGACACCCTCATGGGAAAGTGAACCGCTTGGTAACGTAACGCATAATGGCGTCAGTATATCCAGCTTCCTTTTCTTCTCACTCTAACATAGAGCGCTGGCCGTATTTTGGACAAAAAATTCTTTTGCCTCTCTTCGCATGACTCAGTGTTCAGTGTACGATCGACACATACTGTTGCCGGTGAGTTTATAACGTTGAACTATCACTGCTTTTGAAAGTGATTATAGAAAATTTCATGAAACAAGCAGAAGATAATCCTCCTACAAAGTTTTTCATTAATATTTCAATGGAATTGTGTGAAGTTGCACAGCCGTGGTCGATTAAAATTTCGATCCAACCTCCAGTTGTGAATTATACGGTGGCATGCCTGGCAACTCCAATGAGTTCAAAAACTCTGTTGGATATATCACAGCTTCGGTGGCATCACAAACTGTATATACGCTCGATGGATAAACAATAATAGTGGCCGAAACTTATGTAGAGATTGAGAGGAGGCTTATTGTGTGGGAGAGATAGGAGACCGGCTTTGTTCTCATCCCTAAACCGTGCTGTTTACTGAGTGAGAAGTGACACCGGTAGACGACTGGCGAAAATAGCTGAGTTGAAAATGATTGAACTACTAAAATGGCTATCGAAAAATAGGAGTTGATGGTTGAAGGGTGGAAATTGAGGGTTGAATGTATTTTCCGAAGTCACATCATGGACAAAATTTTTTCTTCTGAAAAAAATTTAAATAGAATGTTTGGGATGGAGCACCCATATTACTAAGGGGTATGAAAAATAGAATCGAAACTATTCTCAGGTCTATCGCATATACATTCGGAATTTCATAAAACTGGGTCAAATCGTTTCGGAGCAGTATGATAACTAATACTGTGACACGAGAATTATATATACTAGATATAAACATAGTGTTAATGATTATTATGAAGATACCAGCAAGCACGTAATATTTTTATTATGTGAAACGTGGCTTGAAAATTATTATACTAATTTCCTGTATGTACATTATTGGTATCATAATTTGATCCTACATAAGAAACAATTGACCTATGGTAGCTTCCATATACATATAGGATGAATTCGATATTACAAAAATAGGCTTCTTTTGGAAGAAATCCTCAAACAAGCCAACTTCAATTTTGATGGCCCATCTCATGATATACACCGGTGTTGGCGTGATGATGTCATCGACAATTTTTTGAATAGAAACAGGTGTCATGTGGCAGCTCATTCAAGAGGTCTACTAATCGTCTAATCAACGGTATGGTTATTTAAAATAGGGGTCAATCGTAATTGTGTATTTAGAAGAATGAAATTACAATAAATACTCATTTGTAGAACTAAATCATGCTAAGGACCACCACTGAGAATAAAACATCGTAGTGTCTTCTATCATTGGAGCATTAGATATTATTTTTATATAAATATTTTCTGCAAAAATATGAAAATATTTATAATCTAGCAATGAGACTAACAGAAACCGAACGAATTGAAATTTTAATTATGATTAGCTGTTGAGATGAAGTAAGGACTCAAGGAGAAGTACTCGACTTATTTAATACCAAATACCCCAACCAAGAACCCATTTCTCAATCAACAATTAGTAAGTTTCGAGAAACGGACCATATTGAAGATCCCCCTAAAAGTGATAGAAAATCAATTTCAGAAGCCCAAAAATTTGACGTGGTACTTGCGTTCCAAGAAATCCCCCCTACCAGCTCGAGGCAAGTCGCACTGGATGATAATTTACACCAATCGACTGTTGTTAGAGTATTGGAAAAAAAAAGTGGCATTCGTATTGAGTTCATGTGGTCCAAGAATATGTTAGAATATGACTTTGACAAAAGAGTCGAATTCATTTGAAAAAACGTTCTCAGGAAGTTTACTCCACATAAACGCAGTTTATGTGGAATGAACAATACAGTTCAAGGTGTCCTGAGTTGAACCTCAAAACGATGGGCAGTCACAGTCCGTCGCGTATTTCTGATATAATAATAATGATTCATTCATTTCGCTTGTTGAAAAGTACATAACAGTGGATAATTCTATCAGTATAATAATGAGGAAAACGTCATGAGATTCGATGCTTTTCATATACATATATTCACTCACAAGTACTTATCTAAATATTTCAAAAGAATTGAGATGAAAAAATAAAAAATATATGTAAACACATAAAAGTAGTTAAATACTCCAACAGTAAAATTGAGGATCATGGTTACAATTGAAAAGTTCAAAATAATGGTAATGTCGAATAGTGACAAGAACGTTTTCATTTTCATTTTCATTTTTTATCATTTAATTGTTCAAAAGTACATTATCATACGTACAGTGACAAGAAAAATGTCTGAGGGTAGAACACGTTACAGAGTATAATGTTTGTAGTAATCCATAATCTAAAAAAATGATACATATAAGTATTTACATATAATCATTTGTGTAACTTAGATTATGTCAAAAAATAATTATGAATTAATAAAAGTTGATTTTGTCACATATTTGTGATATTTTGTCAAAAAAAACACTTTAAAATTGATCAAGTGTGTAGCAACTTTCTTCAATAAGTACCTTTCTCAGTCTAGATTCGAAAACGTTAAGATTTGATGATATTTTAATTGATTCTTCTAAATTATTGAACAGTTTGGTCCAAGAAAAAAAATTCCGATAAAGAGTTGTTTTATGAATATTGGGCATCAGTTTGTCTCTAGAACAAGTTGGATAATTATGTTGCTGGGAAGGTATATTATGCTTGTTTCTAAAAACATATATACACAATTTATGAATATAGAGACCAGCAACAGTAAGTATCTTGAGATTTTTAAAAACATCTCTACATCATTCCCTCCTATCAGTACCGGCAATGATTCTTATTGCATTTTTTTGCAGAATAAATATTCTTTCAGCAAAAGGTCCGGTATCCCAATTCGAAATTTCATATCTCAAGTGACAATTTATGGTCGCATAGTATAAGCTGAATAAAATCTATTTACTAGTAGAGTTAGCCATGAATTTCAGAGCATAGCAGTTTTTTCTCAATTTAATACAGTCTATGTGAGTTTTTAGTCCAAAGTGACGCCTAACATTTTTGTAGAAGTACAAAATTCAATTGGCAGATCCCAATTATCATGGATAATAAAATGTTCGGGCGAGTTACTGATTGTGAACTTCATCATCACAGTTTTAGATATATTGAGTGTTGAGTGATTTTTTTCTGCTCATATGTTCACTTGTTTATGTACATCCTGGGTTCTTTCCTGTAAGTTCGTTGAATCAATTTCCTCCACTTTGAAATTGGGTCATCTGCATACGCTACTGTGTGAATAGTTGACAATCCCTGAAAATATTTCATTAGGTCATTTGCATATATCAAAAATAGTATATCGCTCTTGGTAGAATCACCTCCCGTGAAAGTATTCATTGAAGAGAGACAAATCTTCAACATTTTTTCAAATGATAAGTTTTAAATCCACAGATGCGAGCAAAAAAATCAATGTAAGATATAAATGCCGTTTCGAAGTCACGAAAATTTTGATTACCGATTGTTACGGAGTGGAAGATCTTAGATGAGGTTATGAACATCCATGAACAGTAACGTCCAATCATCATTTAAAGAAATGGATATGCATACAATGCGAACAAAAGTTAGTTGAGCTAATGATGCTCTGTGAGTTGTAAATGTAAACGTTACTTTTGGTGAACGTCACCATTGAGCAAACGTTGCTCTGTAAGTAGAAAAAGTAAACTATACGTTTGGTGATCGTCATCATTGAGCAAACGTTGTGTTATAAGAAGAAAAGATGAAAGATATGTTTGATGAACGTTACCATTGAACAAATGTTGCTCTGTTCAGTTGTTTCAGTTTCTAATATATTTTTTGTTCTCGGGTCAAGATATGGTCTGGGGACAAACCTTTTGCAGGATGACCAAATATAGATGACTAATGTTCAGATGTTGAATAACCCTAAATCGGTTGAATGAGAGCAGTGAGAGTTTTGCATTGTTGAAATGCACACGTATTTTGTATAATTGTTCGTTTGTTGGATGAGAATGAATATTGTGTTTTGGGATTCCGTGTTTATGTTATCTGACACATGTTGCAATAGTTTGAAAGAAATTTCAGTTTGCAAATTCAAATTGTCAAATTCAAAATCATATATTATTTCAATCAGTCATCCGCCGAAAGCATATTTTCACAAAATACGTCAACGGAGAGTAACTACAGTATTTATCACTTTCAAAGTTGTTCCTTCACGACAAAATCCAGTATTCCTAGAAGTTTCACGAACAGGTAAAAATGGTGGATGTATTGATTATTCAACTCATCATTTGATGGAGAGTTATTTTTCATATAATATGTTTCGATTAGTTTGAGCACTATAAGGTTATGACATATGTTGCATTTCGAGCGAGTCATATAAAACTCGCTTTTCCAGCAAATGATACAATACTGGCACTTCGTCAAATTACAATTTGCTAGTTGTTTTATACCACTATCCCATCTCTCATAATTGTTCATTCAATTGAGAATCACCAATTATCATCTGCTCTGAAACATACAGAATAAACCACAGAATTAAATTCATTTCCTATTCGTTTTTTTCTGACAATTAGCCCTCTGAGGAGTATTATCTGATATTTTCTACTATCGAGATCA